>PVJX010017751.1:0-37785 GCA_004027295.1 Dolichotis patagonum | reverse complement strand
TCAGAACATCTTTCCCTTTTGCTTTCTTTCTAGAAATATTTCTGAATCCTTTCTATATAACAGGTGCTGTGCTAGGCTCAGAGAACTCAAAAGTAAGTCAAAAGGACACACTGCCCCTGCCTTCCTGGAGCCTAGGTTCTGGTGGGCTAGACAGTAATTAAATATTACTGCCAATAATTTGGCCAGGTCAGGAGGGGTCTGGGAAAGTTTCCCTGAAAAAACAAGCACTCGCCTGAGGTCTCTAAACAAGTTGCAGTTTATTAGGCAAGGAGTCCGACTGGCAGTAGGAGCATTCCAGGCAGTGGAACAGCATGTGTGAGTGTCCTGCAGCTGGAGTGATGCTAGCCAATAAGACAGACTGCAGGGAGACACAGGTGGGCCTGTGAGAAGGCCTGGGGAAGCAGGCAGTGGTCACAACGTGCAGGACCTTGCGGGCCACATTATGGCATTTTCCTTTTGTCTAGGGAGGTCATCAAAGGTTCTTAAATCATATGATTAGGCTTGTATTTTGAAAAGATTACTCTGGCTGCAATTTATGACAAAAAGATTTATGACCAAAAAATCCAGCAGTCCTACTACAAGAGGAATGGCAAATGCAATGGCCTACTTGTCAAAATTCCTAACTCTCATACCTGTTGCAGACAGCACTAATCAATTACAGCCAAGTGTGGTCCACAGCCTAGCAGCCTCAGCATCACCCGAGAATTTGTCACCAGACCCCTTGAAAGGAAGGTAGAAACCAGCAATCTTTGATATAATAAGCCCTCCAGGTGATTCTGATGCCGGCTGAAATTCCAGAACCACTGAACTGTAACAGTCTTTCTTAACAAAGCCCCGGTGCAGTATCAGAACCACCTCAGAGCGGTGCATGGTAGCGCATGCCTGTAATCCCAGCACTCAAGAGGCTGAGGCAGGGTGACTGTCACGAGTTTGAGGCCAGCCTGAACTACACAGTGAGCTCCTGTCTCAAAAATCCAAAAAAACTTCCTGGGGACCTGACCCTCTAGGTCAGGGTTGGTGAACCTGTGGGTATGCAGCGAGCTGTTTGTATTATGAAAAGCTCTAAAAGGTTCGTCATCACTGCTGTAAGCAGTCACTGCTAATGCAGACTAACTTCACAGAGCCCGGGCTGGCGGGGCCTCTGAGGGGGCTTCATAGAACTAGCTATGGGCCTCCAGAAGCCCAGATTCTGGTGAAGCCATATAGTGTTGGCATTCTGGTACACGGCCCAGGAAGCTAGGTGGTCTAGAGGTCTGGCCTCCAGCCTCTGCTTGGCCACTGCCCCCGGCAGCCCAATCTTACAAGGGCCTCTTCCTTCCGGACCTCAGGTTCCTCATCTTCGCGTTGAAGAAAGCGTAGCTGAACAAGGCCCCTTCTGCAGTTTCTGAGCGTGGTCCCCTGAGGAAAGCCCCTATAAATCTGTCTCCCCGTGGCTGGCAGTGAAGGGAGAATGCAGAAATGGCAGGGATGTTGCCCAGAGCTTGTAAGAGGCAGCACATGACTCAGCTCTGGAAGGAGGCATCTATCACCCCGGGCAGCCAGAAAACCAGGGACAGACAGCGTGGGAGTGAGGGGAGGAAGAGGCAGGACTTGCACAGGCGCTTTCCCAGGCCTGGGACCCATTAACAAAGTGGAGGATGCTAAGCTCAGAGAGGGGGGAAACCTGAGACTAGGGGGGTGGAGTCAGGTTCTATGAACCTGAAGATACAAAATATGTGGCCCTGAACTCCTTACAGGTCCCGAGACCTCATAATGGCAATTTCTTCCCCAGATCCACAGTTATCTGGCTTTTCTCAGCTCAAATGTCACTTACCAGAGAGGCCTTCCCTGATGAGCCATCCATCCCTGTTCACCTTTTATGGGCCTCAGAGCTCACATTGCTCTTCAGAATCACTGCATTGATTTGCTCACTGGCCTATGGCCATCTCCCTGCCTCCTCTAGGATGGCAGCTCCCTGAGGGCAGAGGTCACCTTGTGTCACTCAGCCCAGCACAAAATTGGTGCTCAACAGAGCCACCATGATGTGCAGGGAGTGGCTGGGGATGACTTGCTCAGGACTTCAACATGTCCCATGGAATAGGGACCATGATCTTTTCCCATTGTTCAGATGGACGCACAGAGGACAGACAAGGCTCCCTGGCCACACAGGTAGGCAGTGGTAGAACAAAGCTCAGAGTATCGGGATGGGGATGTGGGCACTGGGTGGGGGAGGCCACCTGCAAAGAGCACTGCAGAGGAGGGAGGGGCTGTGTCTGCTGAGACCTCTCAAGTTCCCAATGAGGAAACAGCAGCTGGGAATGCGCAGGGCCATCCTTGAGCCGGAGAGCCTTCCTTAGGATTCCAAGGGGAAGCCTTGCTGTACACAGCTGCTGTCCACCTTCTGGAATTTGCAACCCCCAAGGGGGCTTTGCAAGCTGAAAATTAGAAAGGAGTTCAGTAAGGGCTGCACAAAATTAATGGATGACAGGTCCCCAGTGGTAATTAAAAGAAGTAAGAGATGCTAGGAGGTTGGGCCTAGACATCTGAGGTCAGCATCATGTTGGGGACTGCCATGGTCTCCCCCAGGTGAGAACTGCAGGCTGGGAAGCACATGGGGATACTTCTCAAGGTCCCAGCCCTCTCTCTGGCAGGATTTGGCTGCCTGACCATTTCCTCCCACCCCAGGCCCTGGCCCCGTTGAGGACGTTGGCTTGGGTCAATTTGCATATGTTCCAATATTTTTTTCTTTGCTGACCCCTCCTTTTTCCCAAGAAAATATTGGAGGGGGGGTTGTTTGTTTTTGCAAGATCTTCACTACTTCCAGAGTGCTCGTACCCTCCCATTGATTTGTCTTGATAAATACAAAGCTCAGCAAGCAACTCGCTTTCCCATTTGATTCAGATTCATGGTGATTTTCAGCTCCGTGTCCCTTACTCAAGCTAGTCTAGGGTAGAAGGGGTTCCTGTGACCCCTGGTCCCCTGGCCCCTCACTCCGAGTGACTTCCCTTCCAACAGCACCCCTACATCCCCTTTTGGCATCACTGCTGCCATGATCGTGCTGTCTCGGCCCCTTCACCCCTGGCTTCCCTTCTGCCCTAGCTTTTCCCTGGCATGCTCTTCTCCCCGTGCTCCCCCTCTATGGTGCTTCCCTTCCTTCCCTCAGGTTGCTTGCTTTCCCATGGCTTCTCCTTTACATTCAGCCCATCTCTTCCTCCTCCTGCTCCTTTGCTTCCTCCTCTCCCCTTCCCCATTCAGCATCACCAAGCCCCAGAGCCCCCTCAGAGCATTACTATTACCCTCACCCCACCCCGCCTCCTGAAATATCATTCACGGCTGCCAGTTGTGCTGTGGCGTTCTCAGGGGATAATTCATCCCCCCAGCCCTGCTTAGTCCTCCTTACATTGCCTAATCCTGGAAAACTCACTTCCCTCAAAGCCAAAGCAGTGAAGAAGAGCAAGTCCAGTTCCCTAGCACTACAAGACTAGGACCATAAGTCTCACTGGGGCCTGGGCCCCTCTTTGAGCTGTGTCAGGATGGAGACCAGTGACTCTCAACAGACCCTGCTTTCAGGCCTACTTTACGGAAGCCTCTCTTCTTCCCCTCAGGATCTCCAGGCAGAGGCCCTGTGGCCACCCAGGAGCAAGTGGCTCTGGTGAGGGAGTTGCTAGCTGGACCTGAGCCCCTCTCCACAGAGGCAAGCAGCCTCGGGCTCCCTAAAGTGGTCGGCCCTCTGCCTGGGCCTTTTCTGCTGAGGACAGAAGTTCAAATGCTCAGACACTCCATGTGTGTACACAGCACACGATCGCCTACACCAATACACCGCGCACACTGCAGCCGTGCTTCTCAAACTTGGGGGCACCAGAATCACCTAGAAAGCTTGGAGTGGGTGAGGCTCCACTGCTTTCTGATCCAATAGGTCCCGTCCAGGTAGGAGCATGAGAATGCACATTCCAAGCACAGGCCTCGGCACTGCTGCTGCTACTGGTCAAGCTACGGAGCTCTGAGAACCCCTGCTCCAGAGCTGCCCACACATGCACGCGTAGAGGCGCAGTCACGCATAGCAGGTTCCGCAAAGAAGCAAGAGGAAGGAGGCACCTCACAAGCTATGGACTGAGTTTGGGGCTTCCTCTGCCTCAGAACACACAGCTGCAGTGTCATTCTGCCTCACCGCGTCTGCCTCATGCTCTTTCTCACTGGCCTCTACATTTCTGTCTCCTTCTCCAGCTCCTTGCAGCCTCCCAACACCAGCCAGGTCCTGCAGCCTCCAGGTGGCCTCCAGCTCCCCTGTGCCCTGAGCTCATCCATCTCCATCACTGCATGTGAGTGGCAGGCAGGTGAGAAAGGAAGGTTATGGGAGAACGGGCTCAGCTTCCTGCTAACACCAAGCTCGCTCAACATGAGAACACAGCCAATTACTCCTGTGTTCCAAGGGATAATCACGAATGCCACAGAAAATTCTAAACGCGTGATTAAATCATTACTGGGAAGGGTGCAGTGCTGGTCTCAGGAAGGCTTATCTGAGAGATGGGGAAAGGACAGGCACTGCCCAGTCCTGTAGCATCAGCTGCTGTATTTGGAGCTGGCCCAGCCCCACCTCCCACTCTCTGAAGTGTGGTCCCAGCTGCAGCCCCCAGAGCCTTTCCTGCCCCACCCCTTCTTGATCCCCTGTTGCACCAGCCCTTTGGGATCACATGCCACTTGATGAATCCACTTATTCTATTATCAAATATCTACATTCTAGCGACAATGTGAATAAAACAGATAGGTCTCTTTTCCTCACTGAATTTATAATGTAGTGGTGAAAGCAGATAGTCAAATAGTAAATCAGTAATCAGGCAAGGTTATACAATTCTGTCACCTCAGCTTCTCAGGAGGCCGAGGCAGGAGAATCACAAGTTCAAGCTCAGCTTGGGCAATTTAGCATGGCTTTGTCTCAAAAAAAATTTTTTTTAAAGGACTGGAGATAGTTTAGTGGCAGGGCCCTTGCTTAGCATCCATAAAACCCTGGGATAAGTCCCCAGTAGTGGGGAAAAAAGAAAAGCATAGTAAATAAGTAACTAAGAAAATAATCACCAATGGGCAAGTGTTCAGGAAGAGACAAACAGGAAACCAGGTGTTTTGAGTGGAGCATCTATCAGGAACGTCTTGAAGACCTCGATCTCTACAAAGCAGCCCCTTCCCCCGTGAGCTGGCCAGCACTCTGTGCCTGCCTTTCGGGCCTGTAGATCATGTTTTATATGAACATCTGCAATGTCTCAGCAGCCTTCTTCCCACCCCAAGTCCCCAACACACTATCTTTGGAAAGATAATGAATATCTATAACAGCTACTATTTTTTTAGCACTTAGTACGTGCCAAGCATTGCGCTAAGCAATTTATGGTCATGACATCATTTCATCCACAGAACAATAGAATAATGTTATGAGCGAAGTGTCTTTCAATCCCCATTTCACAGACAAGGAAATAGAGACCTGAACAATGAGGCTATTTGGCCCAGTCACACAGGTTGTTATGCACTGAGACATGAAGGGATGTGTTTAACTCCCACCTTGTCCTGACTCCCAGGAGGAATGTGAGAGGTTCGTGTGGGCATCTCAGAATTGATTTCAAGGCTAAGAGATAGGCAACATAGATCCCTGCAGAGAGGGGCTGCATCAGAGCTGAGCGGCCGGGGCTACTCCCTCAAACACAAGAGAGGGACTCAAGTCTCCAAACTGCCATCCAGAAAGGGGAAGCAATTAGAGCTAGCCAGCTACAAGAGCCCACTTGTTCAGGGGCCCTAGGTGAGCCCCTTTGGTCCCTGCAGACCACAGGTCCTTGTGGAACCCACAGAGAGCATCAGCCCTGCCTCCCCACCATCTCTTGGGACCCTACAGCTCCCAGAGCCTACTCCAAGTGTCCCCACATGTCCTCCACCTCCCGGCCCTGTGGCCAGGCCACACTCCCCGGGGCCAGTGGGGCAGCCAGAGGCAGACAGGACCGTAGCCTGGGTCTGTGGTGACTAATCGGCTGGTGCTTGGGAGGCCATGGTGAATTATTCACACAGATTCTGTGAATTATTCACATTGTTATTATTTATTTTTCAGATATGCCTGCGGCAGAGCCTTCAGGCCCATGTTCAAAGGATGACATAAGTCCTGTGTCCCGATCACCTCTGTGGAGAATGAGCCAGGCCTCTCTCCTGCCTCACCCTGAGTCTCAAAGCACGGGTGAGGGCCAGGGCCGGGAGCTGCTGCCTAAGGGCAGACTCCTGCAGAGCCCCTACCCTGGCACCAATTATGGAAATAATAGTCACCTCTTACTGAGGCTTCGCAGTGCCTCAGCTTGGGCTCTTACAGAGAGGCTCAGCGGACTGTCACAACTGCCTGAGGAAGCGTATTGCCAACTCCATTTTACAGATGAGGGAACTGAGGCTCAGAGATGTGACATGCCTTGTCCAGGGCCACCAGTTAGTAACTGGGATTCAGGCCCATTTCTGTGGGGTCAAAAGTCAGCAGCAGCCACACTGCATGTGTCAGTGGGTTTTGTGCCTGATGAGGTGCTACAAACCCCTGTGCTGCCCCAACTGCACCCTGGGCATCAAATCATCTGCAGGGCAGCCCACATCCCTGTCTCCAGTGTTCACAGAGACATCTCGCATCTCTATGGCAACAGGACCCCGAGCACCCAGAGCTGTGGTGGCCTTTGCCCGTAGAGGCCCTCAGGTGTCCCGGGCTCTGAGCAGCCATGACACAGGGCTCCTTAAGGTTCCTGTCTTTACACAGCTCCCTCCCTCACCCGGAGGCAGGCAGGGTTCTGCTCCTTGCTCCCAGAGTTCTGACAGAAGAGCGGCCAGCTCCTCCCTCCTCCCTCACAGTCTGCCTGC
The DNA here is from genome assembly GCA_004027295.1 of Dolichotis patagonum. NCBI lineage: Eukaryota > Metazoa > Chordata > Mammalia > Rodentia > Caviidae > Dolichotis > Dolichotis patagonum. The sequence goes on along the minus strand of PVJX010017751.1, from coordinate 30,942 downwards.
AGTCTAACCTCCATCCCTGTGGCTGCAGCACGGGCCCTTCCCCTGAGGAATCTCCCCACCCCCACACTGCCAACTAGAGGAGGAGAGGTAGTCACAGGGACTCAGCCCTGGGCAGGCCCTGAGGGTCCCTGGTCAAGATGACCCCTGGCTCATTCCTGTCCTAGGAGGGCAGCTTTATCTTTCTGCTCATTCATTCATTCAGCGATATTTATTGGGCACTGGGTACTGTTCCAGGGGCTAAGGAAGTGACCAAGAACTGGTCCTTGTACACACACACACACACACACACACACACACACACACACACACACACATGGCCTCTGTGTGGCCCAGGTCCTTCTCCAAGGACTTGTTTCTCCTGAAGTAGGGAAGCAAAATCACAAGCAAACCGCATTCAGCCTGACTCTTGCCACCCCTGACACTCCGCTCCGGGTGACCTTGAGTTACAGCAACCCCCCTCCAACCTTCCCGTTTTTGAAGTCAGGGAGTGGGGCCAGAATCTGCTAAGGGCCTGACAGCCCTGCTTTTCTCAGGTATCAGTAACTCAATAGCAGGAACAACATAATCATCTCCATCTTACAGCTGTGAAAGTCAGAACTTCGCACGTGCTCCATCTCAGGTGGACTTAATAACTGTCCCTCTCTTCGCAGCTCCGTGCATTTTAAAGAGGAGTCTGGGGACAGCTGTGCTGCTGGTGGTGAATTTCAGTTGCCAGAGGGGGAAGGAAACAAGCATTTACAGACCTCTATGTGCTCCTCATAGATGTTCCTTATGGATCTTTGCAGAGGTAGCTCTTATAATCCCCATTTTACTGACGGAGAAGCCACAGCACTAGGATTTGAACCCAAGCCCACGACAGCCCATAGTCTTGCTCCTACCCCAGAATACACTGTGGCTCCCTCTCCCAAAGCTTGTGCCGGAGCTGGGGATGAGTGGTGAGGTCAGCCCTCTTCTATGAAGTTGGGTGACACAGACTTCCACTTTCTCTGTCAACCACAGAGGGGACATCGTGGGCCCAGCTGTGCTGAGTCATCCGGGGCTTAGCAACTTAGGTTTCTGTTCGCCCCAAAGCAGCCACCTCAGCAGGTCTGGGGCTGTGCTTCTCCTTCATCTCAGAGCACCTGGCCTTAGCCCCCTTCCCAGGGGAGAAGCGGTGGCTACGCAGGTGTGGAGTGACCAGAGTCTGGAACACATGGGTGGAGGCAGAGTCATCTTCTGCGCCTGTGCCACCTGACCCTGGTTCAGTGTATGACCTTGTGTGCTGGACGCTGGTCTCCACATCGGCCTGGACCTTTCTTCAGTGATCCTACAGCAGCGCTTCTCAGAGCGCAGTCTGGGACCACCAGCACCTGAGCGGGTGGGGCTATCCACACACCGGCTCTGATTTGCATAGCCCTGTAGACCTGGGCCTTGGATCCGGCAGGCAGACACAGCACAGGCTGTTACTGAGCTTCCCAAAGCACAAAAATCCTCACCTTCAGAGCTCAGGCTCTGCCACAGATCAAGCTGGAATCCTGGGGCTGCCACACTTATTAGTCAGGCAGCCTGGACGTCACCTCTCTGACCTCAGTTTCTGTGTTTGTAAAATTGGGATACTTGTACCCTTCTCATGAGACTGTGTAGAGGATGTAAATTGCTGGGTAATTCAGATCAACCACCCCTTCGCCCCACTCCCTTCCCAGCTGGGCCTGGGCTACTTTCCTAGAAGTCCTGAAGTTGCCTAGCACGTTCCTGGTTGGCACCTCTGAGTGTCAGTGTATCTGGTGGCACTTTCTGTTGTCCAAACCACAGTCACATGTACTTATCAGCCCCTCTCAGGGCACCACAGAGTCAGCTCCTAGGGCTTTGTCTTAGACAGTCTGGGGTGAGAGAAGCCCTTGTGGAGCCCAGAGATCAGACCCTGGCGTCAGAAAGGGCTGCCTCATGGTCCCAGGGGCAGAAGGTCCTGCAGACAGTTGGGCCTGGGCTGCGATCTGGGTCCCAGGCAGAGGCGCCACTCTACCCTGGAAAGCTGCCATTTAGGCAGAGCCTGAGGGGAGATAGTGTCCCTCCATTGCTCTCACCTCTGGGTAGGGTAAGTGCTATTGTTAGTTTTGTACAAATGACAAACAAAAGCCTCAGTCTTTGAGCCAAAATCATGGACCTGGTAAATGGCAAAGCTGGGATTCAAACCCAGGCCTTCATGCTTTCAAAGTTCATGTCAGTGCCCAGTACTCGTATCACCTCTCTAGGTTATCACTGTCTTCAGAATGATTCACTGAATCCTTGCTGAGGATCTGGCTCTGAGGTAGGTACCTCTATGATTTTATTTTTTAACCTTCACGATAACCTGTGAGTTAGATATTATTATCAGTACCATTTTGTAGGAAAAAAAACTGCCACCCAGAAAAGCTAAGTTAAAGTGACTTAAATTGGCTCTTTCACTATAACATTCGGGGTGTGGGAAAAGTAGCCCCCTATCTTCCATGATTGTGTGTCGCTTCTAAGAGCAACTTACCCATGTCCTTACCCTTCCTGTGCCCTCATCCCGGCTCCTCTGACCTGGAACCAGGATGGCAGAGGTGAGTTCCTGACCTCAATTCCAAACAAGCAACTGCCCTTCCCACTGCTGCAGGCGCACTGGGAGTCTGCCCCTAATTATCTTTCAGGCTGGGAGCCCATTAGCCCCTGATTGCATCCCCAGTGTGTGGGCCTCGCCCCCTGGGTGCCTGCCTCAGCTTCTACAGGGGTTTGAGAGCATGACGCATGACGTCAATCTCCCGTCCTGCAGCCCGGCCAGCTTGGCTCCCAGCATTCCACCCCACGCCCTCACCCCAGGAAAGCTCCTTCAAGAAGCCGAGTCCCCATAAAGTGAGGCAACCAAGAGCCCTGGGCTAAGAGGTCCCCCCAACCCCAGTCAAGTACAAAGTACATCCCCTGCTCATACACCCCACAGGCCCTGCTGCTGTGGGACCCTCAAGCTGACCCTTGTCCCAAAGTGGCCGCTCTGTCTCTCCACCAGCTGTCTCTGTCCTCTACAGGAAGGAGTTAGGGTCCTGGGAGTTAGGCTTCTGAGTGCCATTCCTCTATGTGTAACCTTGTAAGTCTCTTCCACTGCCTGAGCCCCCAAACAGCAGATGTTCCTGTTTTCTCTAGCCCTCTTCCAGCAGGAAAGGTGATCCTGGGGACTTATCCCTCCAATATCTAATGAGTGCCAGGCCCTGAGGATTCCAGCATGGCAAGTTCTGCCCTTGCAGGCCAGGATCAGGAAGCAGCAGCTGCCAAGGCGGGAGGGTGGGAACTCAAAGGGAAGGCTTCAATTTGGAGGTGTGGTCTGAGAAAGCTGCTTTTGTCCTTTTCAGAGATTTAAAAAATGAGGAAGAATTCACCAAGTGAAGGAGGATACAGTAGGGCTGGTGTGAAAGAATGTCCCAAGCAGAAGGAGCAGCAGTGGACAGAGGCCTTTGGGCGAGGTCTTTGGGTAGAGGTGGAGGCTGGACAGAGGCCCTGCATGAGGGTGTGGGCTGTGTTCTGAGTGCACAGAACAAGTACAGAGAAGCTCGGGTAGGAGCATCCTGCAGCTGCCATATGGAGGAAGGATTGGGGGGCCAGAGGGGTGAGGGCGGGAGACTTCCAAGCAGGCTCCCAACCATCTGTCCCTCCTCCCCCTCTGCTGTCCTGGTTAGAAAGGAAGGCAAGAGTGAGGCTGCTCCTCCTTTCCCCCACACTCCCGGACGGACTCCCCTCTGTACACACACACACAGAGAGAGAGAGAGAGAGAGAGAGAGAGAGAGAGAGACCGAGACCTGCTGCTGTCTCCTGCTGGAAGAAAGGCAGGGTTGGCCTGGGGGAGGTGACACGGAGCCACCTGACCTGGGACAGCTAAAGGGAAGTAGTCCGGAGTTTCCCACTCTGCTGGAGCTCCAGGATGGAGGGCACACTGTCACCCCATAGTGCAGAGAAAAGCCCTCCCCATCCAGAGCTGGGAGTCCACCTTGGCCTCATCCCTTCCCTCATCCTTCATCTTCCACCGCCCTCAGGTGCTCCTCCCTGCCTGCTCCTGGCCCCACCCTCTCCCCCTAAATTCTCTCAAGGTCCCTTTCCCCAGTGCTCTCTGGGAAACCTGGAGCACGCAGAATGTGTGTGTGTGCACATGCGTGTGGACCGGGGCGTGCGATGTGTTGAAGAAACACAAGGGAGGTGGAGCAGCTCCAGGCTGGAAAGGGATTTTAGGAGGATTCTGAGATTACAGAATTAAACATCCTGCCAAGCGTCCCCAGAGCCTGGAATCCATGTGGCCCACTGTACAGAGCTCTCCACTGGGGCAGGCCAGGGTTGCACTGGCTCCCTGGCTCCTGCCCCTGGTCCTGCCCCAGGTCTCCGCACTAGGCTTCCTGAAGCACCTTCCCCACGCAGGCCCTGGGTGGAGCTCAGATCCCCTCAGAGAGACTCCAGCCAGCCATCTTCAGGGTGCAGCCCGGACCCAGGGCTCTGGGATGTATCTGTCCACTCCACATACCTTTGTCACCTTGGCTCAACCATCCCTTCCTTCTCCTGTACCCTCCCCCATCCTGCCTACCCTGAGCCAGAGAAATATGTGTAGGGAAACTGATCACTGCTTTCCTTGTCTTTCCTCAGCCCCCACTGCCCTTCCGGGAAAGCTGAAGTACCACTCCAACCTAACCAACGCTCCTCTCCAGCCGTCCAGCAGTGCTGGGTCCTCACCCCTAGCCTTTGCACTGCCTGTTGTCACCATGAGGTTCCCACCTCTCACACATCACCACCCCAAACCCCTCCTCGATTCTCAGGCCTCAGCTTAGAAGTTACCTCTTGTTAGAGGGCAGATGCCTGTGGCCATTGTACAGACCTCCCTTTAGGGCTGGGGGTTCTCATGTCCTCGAAACTCTGCCTGCTACAGCACTGAGCACACTGTCCTGTAAATGGCTGCTTGACATACTTACCCCCACACTGGCCATACCCACTTCCCAGTGTCCACTGCAACAGTGCATTCCAAGAGCATGAGAAAACGCTCGAGCTGGCAGAAGCGTTACCTTTAGGTAGGGTTCAGGGGTCAGGACGCAGCCACATTACTCAGCGTAATGCGGCAGCTGTGATCCACTGTGCCATTGCTGTGCCAGGCACTCTGCTGAGCATTATCTCATTTCGTCCCCAGTGACCTTGCAAGAGAGGTGTTACTGCTATTATTTCCATTGCATAGTTAAGGAAACAGCTAAGGTATGAATATGATTGTCTCCACCAAAGCTCATGAGAAAGCTTAATCCCCAGTGTGCAGTATTAGGAGGCGGGACCTTTTATTCATGATTAGATTAAGAGGACTCTGCCTTCATCAATGGATCAATCCACTCAGAATGTGTTTCTTTTTCTTACTTTTTTCTTTTGTTTTTTAGACAGAGTCTCATTTGCTATGTCACTCCAGGCAGACTTAAACTCACTATGTAGCCTAGGCTGGTTTCAAACTCATGGTGATCCTCCTACCTCAGCCTCCCCAGTACTGGGACTACAGGCATATGCCACCTTTCCTGACTTGATGGATTATATTTAATATATGTATCCTTAGCCAGGGATATAGCTCAGGGACATAAGCGCTTGCCTGGCAAGTGTAAGGTCGTGAGTTCGAGGCCCAGTACATATATGGCTGTAAATATATATATATGCTGTAGTCTCGCATACCCACTCACGCATTCATCGAGCAGAGTTAGTGGACATCTCCAGAGTGAGCCGCTAATGAAAGCCAGCTTGGTTCTCTCTCTTGCATGCATCTCTCTGTTCCCGCAGTGCCCTTACCACCTCCAGACTTCCAGAGTTCCCACCTGCCGGAAGGCCCTCCCCAGACCCATGAGGGCAAAGGTCATGCAGCCGGAAGGGCCTCAGGCCAGTTCTCCTTGGGCAGTGCTTTGCAGTGGGGCCTGGGAACTAGTGAAGCCATGTGGAACTCAGACCATTTCTCAGCTGCAGAAGAGTGAGTGGCTCAGACAAATCACCAGGGCCCCCATGCGTGCACCAGGAGGAGTTCTGCTTCCCACGGGGCAGGGTTCATGGAGTCCATGGGGGGAAGCGTGTCGCCCCACCTTGGAATTCCAGGAGGTGGAAGAGAAGCAAGTCCTTCCTGGTGCCCTTGTTCCCACTCATGTTTCCCCTGAAGCTGAAGTCTGGGACGTCAGGAGCCCGTCTCTCCGTCAGGGCAGGAGGTAAGGTGCTGAATTGAATAGCAAAGCACATTTGGCTGGAGAGGAAATGAGATTTCTTTGTCAAGGTGAGAGTGTCTGGGAGAGCCAGGAACAGGGTGGAGTGGGGGTGGGGACGGGGCACTCCAGGGGGGCTGCAAAAGGGGGAGTGTGGATCTGGAATTATTAGAATGTTGATTATGTCCTCTTGATTGTTAATGAAATTCTTCACCTTGCATTTCTGGACCAGGGGGAAAGCTCATGGAGCTCATTTCCCACTGATGAGAGCAAGAGAAAGGGCAAGAAGGGGCAGAAGACTCTCGACTTAGGGAAAAATTAAATTCTGCCTAAACAAATGGGACTGGACAAGCCTGGCTGCTGCCATTTGGAGGCAGAGCCCCAGGGTGACCTGAAGTCCCCTGTGGGGACAGGATGGAGACCCCTGGTAGGGAATGGCCCTGATCCCTACACATGAGGCAACAGAGAGCAGCTCCTAAATAATAACTGATGTAACATACCTTCCATGCCACCCAAGCAGAAGACTGTGTCTATGCCACCCAAGCAGAGGACTTGTATTATTCCAGTGAGTCCTCCCAACAACCCTCGGAAGTAGGTTCTGATTATTCCCATTTTTTAGATGGACACACTGAGGTACAGGGGAAACAGAAGCTTGTCTACACTCCTGAAGCTGGGAAGTAATGGTGCTAGTATCTCATGCCAGCAGTAGGGTGCCCTTCCAGATTTGAAAATCCCCAGCTCTACCTGCCTATCTCCCTGAGCCTTAGCTGCCTCACCTATGACATAGAACAAATAACAATTGTTGCCATGGAAGACTGTTGTGAGGATAATGAAATAAAAGAGTGAAAACAACTTGGCACAAGAATAGTACTTCCTTCAGAGCCTTGTTCCCTGCCTCCAAGGTGCAGAAGCTGAGCACCTAGCATGCATGGGCTCCATTCTAAGCACCAGGGATATAAGAGTGAACAAAGTGGGTAAAATTCCTGCCTTGACTGAGAGAAGGCACACCACAGGCAAAATAAATAGGTAAATTAATGTGGCAACGCAATGGAACATGACCAATTCATGAAGGAGGAAAGGGAGTACTGACACAGAGGGTTGCAATTAAAACTGGGTGATCTGAGAAGGAAGAATGTGAAGTAAACAAGCAAATATCTGGGGAAATAGCACTCCAGGGAGAAGGAACAGCAAGTGCAAAGGTCCTGAGGTAGGATCAACCTAATGTTACATGAGCAGCCAGGAAGCCAGAGCAGCTGTGTTAGCAAGGTGCATTGGACTTGTGAAATAATGCATAAGTGACAATTGTGTGGGCTTGTCGGGCTTTGTAAGGACTTTGGGCTTTTATCTGAATGAGCCCATCATCCACCAGAGGGTTTTAGGTATGGTCTGATTTACGTTCTCAAGGTGTCACTCTGACTGTGGCTCTGAGAAGATGCTGTAGGGGCCTAGGGCAGAAGCAGAGAGGGCCTTGGGAGGCTACTGCCATAATCCAGGCAGGGCAGTGGCAGCTTTGTTCAGCGAGGCAGCAGTGGAGGCCGTGCCAAGAGATCAGATTTTGGACAAATCGTGAAGGTAAAGCCAACACATGAGCCTTTGAGCCCGAGTGAAGAGAGGAAATTCCTGACGATTCTGGGTCTGTGACTTCTCTCACTCCCAGTTCCCTGAAGACGCACCGAGAGACACAGTGGTCCAGCTCTGAGCCTCACAGAGCCCCGGGCAGGGAGCCTCAATGCAGGCAACTGGACCAGGAGTAGACAGCTTGCCTCATGGCCTTCTGGGGTGCCCCAAACCCTCCCCACAGGAGACCCCATCACAGCCTGACTCCCACCTCAGTGGCCCTCAAGGGTCCCAGCTCCTCCTGACTTCTCTTTTTCTCTCCAGAAATGGCTCTACTCATCCCTCCCCCACAGCAGCTTTCCTGCTAGCCTCAGATCTCAGGGGGAGTGCCACCACCTCCAGGGAGCCTTCCCTGACCTGCCCTTCTAGATGAAGCCCCCCCACCCCGAATCCAGCTCTCACAGAACCGAGCTTTCATGGGAGGGGTGAGCGCCTCTTGCCTTGTGCAATTATTCCATAAAAACTTGACCGCTCACCTGCCTATACCCTCCACAAGGGCAAAGGCCCACCTATGTCACAAGAAGCAGGCTGTTCCCCACAAGGGACAGGCATGATCCTTGGGCCTTTGGTAAAGTCCATAGAGTGTCAGGTGGCACAGTGGCTTCTTGACATGTATTTATTAGAGTAAGACATCCGAGTTCTGTAAGACCCTAGACATACGATGCATCTCCTGAGCCTCAGTTCTCCATATAAAAGGGTAGAAATAAGAATACTCACTTGACGAGTCGCGCTGAGGATTTAAACACATAAAGCATGAGCAGCGCCTCACATTACATAGTAGATGCTCAGTAATTGTTCCTCCAATGCAAATTCAGACAGTTACCACCGAAGGACTCCCCTGTGCTCCCCTCTGCTCTCCTACCCTCCCCAGCCACCTTCCTTCCCCTCAACCCCCCTTGCCCTGCTAAGGACTCCCAGGTGTGGAATCACCAAAGCCTCCAAACACTCCCCTTGTCCCCCAAGATCCCCACATTCGTCACTGGTTACATATTGATCCTGTTTAACTTTCCCAATGGATGATAAACATGAAATTAAAATGACTTCCTGGAATATTAATGTAGTAAATGGGCCTATTAAAAGAAAGAAAATACAGCTGAGAAAATTCGCTTTGATGTAGTGTTTCTGCAGGAGGCTCATTTATCTGCAGCTCAGACTCTCCAAATGAGATTCTGAAGGTTTCTCTGATGTCTCTTATTTTTCCCTCACCCAGGATTTAAATAGAAAATAGAATCACAAGCTGGTGTCATAAAAACGTGGGCTTTTTCCCATCTCAACCAAAAAGCAAAGGAAAACAGGGCCGGGTTAGGTGTCAGCCCCAGCGAACAGGAACTTGGAGTGAGGACTTACCTGCTCCTCGCCTGCGTCTGCGCACCGCAGCCTGCTCCAGGCCCTCAGAGGCCAGAGTGGTGCTCAGAAGCCTGAGCTGTGCTGAAACCGGGAAGGTGACTAAGGACCAGAGCAGGCCGTGACTCAGTGCAAACACTGTGGTTTTGTGGACGTGACACCTTGGCTCTGTCACCTCAGCTATGCGGCCTTTTTGGTTCTTTGTCTTTTGAGACAGGGTCTAGCTATGTATTCCAGGCTAGCCTTGAACTCACAACGATCCTTCCGCCTCAGCCTCTGGCATGCTGAGATTATAAGCATACGCCACCACACCCAGCTTCACTGTATAGTTTTGAATAAGGTACTTTGCCTTTTGGAGCCTATTCCCTTGCCTGTGAAATGGGCGTACTACTACAGTACCTAACTCAGAGGGCAGCTGTAGATCCTAAGTGAGATAATGTCTCTCACAAGCACCAGGTGCTCAGTATTGTTATTGAGTATTACTGTTATTACAACTACTAATTTGTTCTTTCTTTCTTTTTTTTTTTAAACTAATTAGTTCTTATTACAGTCATTCAGGTCTTGGCTTCTCTACCTTCTGGCCTGCCTCAAGAGAGCCGCAGCCCTGAGCTTCCCCCACCCAAGGCTGGCGACTCCTCTTCCTCTTTTAGCAGCCTGCCCATTCCCCCAGGACTGGCCTGGGTCTTGCTTATGACCATATCCCGGTGGTGCAGAGTAGACTTTGCAGTACTGGGGATTGAACCCAAGGCCTTCCGCACTAAGCTACACCTCCAGCCCTTTTTAACTTTTTATTTTGAGACAGAATCTCCCTAAGTTGCTAAATTAACTGCACTGGGCTTAAACCTCCTGCCTCAGCTTCCCAGACTGCTGGGATTACACCGAGTACACTACCATACCTGGCTCAGAGTAGAGAATCTGAATGACTTGGAGTAAGCGCCAAAGTGCTGGTGGTTGGTACAGGTCTCCTGGCCCAGTCTTTGGATGTGTGTCACACGTAGGCTCCTTCTCTGCAGCCATGTGACCTGTAGTGCCCAGCTTGGAGACAGCTGTCCACTCCCTCTCCCAAGCCTAGAGTCCCTTGTCTGTGTCTTCCCTGGGTCTCACCTTGAGACCCCACCAGCACCACCAGCAGAGGTGGCAGGAAGAGCAGTGCAGATCTAGGTGCTCTAGGTTAACGTGCTCCTTTTTCCTCCTCCTTCTCTTGAGTCTCCCTGCTTCCCCCCACCCCGTCCTCAGCAATTTCTGCAAGGACCCAGGGCCTCTGTCTCCTGGGTTTGGCCCTGTTGGCAGGTGGAAGGGTGCTGCAGGCCCCTGGATTAGGCTGCTCCTCCATGGGTACCCCGTTATCTAGGGTGGGCCCACATAACTTCCTGAGCTGGGTCCTTGCTGCTCACAGTTCAGGCTCTTCTGGGCCTTTCCTGCTACCAGAGGAGCTTGGGACCTCTATGCTGGACCAGAGACCCACCCCTGCTGCGGGAACCACACACACTCCCGAGCCAGCCTCACGCACGCGCATACACCCTCACCCTCCTGCCACTTATGACAAGCACTGGATGCTCAGTCACACAATCCCTGTGCTCCAGAGCCACAGGACTCAAGAAAAAAGAAAGACTCCTGTGGGCAAGGGGCAGAGCAGGGGCTCTGGAAGATCGGCTGGCCTGCTGGATCCACTGTCCTCAGAGACTCCTCCCCAGCCAGCCCACGGCCCCCTAGCAGGAAAATGAGAAGCTGGAGCCCAGGGGTTAATTTGGGGGAAGCAGCAGCTGCTTGGAAGAGGGGGGGGGGGCAGCCCTGGGGCAAGCGCTGTTCCTGCAGCGATAATGACTATGAGGGAGCTGGCACTGGGGCCACACACCCCAAGCCAGCACATCCCCAAACTCGAGGCGCAAAAGCAGGCTATCTGTGTGGGCATGCTGGTGCACACACGCACACACAGAAAGAAGTGCCATAACTATCTGGGCACGTCATAGCACTTCACACGCAACTGCACAAGCATTACAGTCCATCTCTGTGTGAGTATAAAACTCTCCAGAGATTCAGGCTGCCCTGCTACACACACACACACACACACACACACACACTCACTCACTCACTCACTCACTTGCCAGAGGCTGTGTGGCCCTGTGTGGGTCTTGTCTAGGATGCCAAGATGACCCCCCCATCACTGCCCAAGAACAGAGGACTCCTCCCTGTAAGGGGAGCGAAGAGTTGAGGACACCTGTCCAAACCCCAAGGGACTGGGGGGTGCTATCTGTAGTCCTCCTTGGGTCTCTTTCTCCCTGGAGGCTGCGCTCCACATCACTTGTAATACAGTGAAATCAGCTGGATCTCAGGTCACCTTTGATTTGTTGAGTTGTGTGGCTTTGCAGTTGGCATAATGTGATGCTTTGTCGACATTTAATTAAGCACTCGTTGCTTATGATTTCATGTGAGTTCTTGTCACATTTGAGGCCACTGATGTTTTTCAGCAGAACTCCCAAAAGCATTTGTCTTGGGCTGGGAGTGTAGCCCCTGAGGTAGAGCACTTTCCCAGCACGCAGGAGGACCAGGGTTCAATTCCCAGCCCCCCCCCCAAAAAAACATTTTGGCTTGAATCTTGGGTTCCTGGTGGGTGACAAATAATAGAAATACCAGGAATGTGTGGTTCCCAGGGTGGGGGCAGCCTAGAGGCAGCCTAGAGGTGGACACTGGGAGCCCTTCGGTGACAGTGAGCACAATTCAATCAGAGACTTATCGGCAGGAGACCCTCTGGGGACACTGGCAGGTCTCTAGTCAGCATCCCTTGGAGCAGAGAGGAAGCCGAGTAGGTTCTGTGGGCCCAGCAGCCTCGGCCCTGAGACTCAGACCACACACACAGTGCTTCACACACCACAGGCTGCACCTGGACAGCAGTGGGTGGACACCTACGCTGACACAACAGATGCACACCCTTCTCTCCCTCCCCTCCACACCCAGCTAATATGCGTTATCACAGGCACACACCCAGAGAGGCACACAGGTGTCCCCAACAGACTGGACCCCAAGTAATTCGGGCAGATCCACAGTCCCAGAAGAGAACCCTACAGACTGGCAGGCAGGAAGTCCATGGGCAAAGTCAGCCGTGGACACCCCAACCTGGCCCTTGAGCTCACACGGTGGGACACACACCAGCACATGTTACAGATGCCCACGTGTGAACACCCTCCCTGCCCCCTCCCCTCACACCCACCACACTGCTGTCCTGTCATAAGGAGATGGAGCATCCCAGCCCCATGGAGCCCAAGGGGCCTGATTAACAGGAAATTCTAGGAATGCCAATTAGAGTAAAGTTTACTGAACAAATTGTTTGCAGTTGTGCCCCGGAACCATCATGAATTTTAATTTTGCATTGATTTGCGCTGATATGAGGCTTGCAGATGCCAGGGCCTTGGGTGCCTCCTCCCCTGCCCCTCACCTGGGAGGTGTCACTGCCCAACCTCAGACTCAGGAGCCTCTGTTAGCCTAGAGGCACGCACCACCAGCCGTGCCTTGGGAGACCCAACATGCCCAGAAAGTGGGCCTGAACTTTGGAAACTTGTGTTGTAAGAAAAAGACCCTAAATTTTCAAGGACCCCAGGAGTCTGGGGAAGGGGCTAGGGTTCCTGGAGTATCTGGAATGAGGCACAGACATAAGGTCACAGATGAGACTATCTACGCAGACAGATGGAGATGGACATAATGTTAGTTATTCTACAAATACCACCTCAGCTAACATAACGTCCAGTTTGGATATAACCTCAGGCCAAAAGACCACTTCCACGGTCAATATGATCATATCTTCTCCCTTCCACCAACTCTCCTCCCAAACCCTTCCAGTTTCCTATTGCTTAAAACAGTCCTGGCCCCTTGCTACTCCCAGCACTTTCAGAGGCTGAGGTGGGAGGATCACAAGTTCAAGCACAGCTCGAGTAACTTCATGACTTTGTGAGACCCTATCTCAAAGTAAAACAAAATGTCTGGGGATGTAGCTCACTGTGAAGGCCCTGGCTTCAGTCCCCAGTGCTATCTCCAAGAAAAAGAAAAGAAAAGAAAAACCTTGCAGGCCCTATCTGTGGCCCCCAAACCACCTCACTCTTGACTTCTTCCTCTCTGCCTTGTATCCAGCCATCATCAACACCTTTTAGGAGCCAGGCACCCTTCTACCTGGGACCTTGGCACATTTTATTCTTCTGTTAGGAACTGTTTACCTAGTTAATGCCTACTCAACCTCAGGACTTCGTTCAAGCCTCACTTCCTCAGGGAATTCTCTTTGACCCTCGCCTAGATGGATCCGCCCCACCTCAGACCCTCCCCTCATCAGAGTATAAGCTGCCTGAGGACAGGAACTGTATTGCTCACCACAAGAGCCCTGGTCCTTAGCACAGGGCCTGGTGTGCAGCACATGCTCTGTTGTGTGACTCAGCTGTGTGACTCAGCTTTTTGCCGTAGGAGTGCTGTATCAGTGGGATTCAGGCTGATCAGGGTTTGGTTGGTCTGGGCCGCAGTCAGCAGGCCCTTGTTTGAATGAGTGGGTCGGGTGCAGCTACTTGGGATGTGTTCTGGAAAAGCCAGAGCTGCGAGAGAGTATGCTCAGCAGGGCAGCAGTCCTCTGGCCACGGTAGGGTGCAGATGTGGCAGTGCAAATGTGGTTAAAAATTGGGGACAATTAGCCAGGCATGGCTCTGGAGACTGAGACAGGAGACCTGCAGCAAGCTTGAGGACAGGCTGGGCTACACAGTGAGTTCAAGGCCAGCCTTCACTCCACGGTGAGACCCTGTCTCAAAAAAAAATCGTACAACTGAATCTACCACATAAATATTCGTAGCATGGAATTGAGGTGTAAGGCGTTGTGCTAAGCACTTCACGTGCATTAATTCCCCTAGTCCTCCAGTCAACCCCGTAAGTACTATTGGTCCCATTTTTTGAAAAGTAGTTTAATTGAAAAAAAAATAAAACCTTAAAAAAAAAAAAAGAAAAAATAAAATCTGTGCAAAGTAAACTCAGATCATACTCACTATATTCCATGGAAAGTCATTCTTCTTTCTACTCCAGTCCCAGACCTGCTCCCTAGAGAGAAAGCACTATTTGAATTGTTTTGTAGACTTTCAGACAAAGTCTATGCAAATATGAGCCACACACACACACACACACACACAAGCTATCCCTTTTAAAAGATGTGACTTGCTGGGCGTCCTGGCACATGCCTGTAATCCCAGCACTTGGGAGGCAAGGCAGGAGGATCACCAGGAGTTCAAGGCCAGCCTCAACTACATAGCAAAGCCTTGTCTCAAAAAGCCAATAAATCTCCCAGAATTCAGGAGGCTGAGGCAGGAGGATCATTGCAAGTTCAAGACCAGCCTGGGCTACAAAGTAAGCTCAAGGCCAGCCTGAACTACATAGTGAGACCCTGTCTCAGAAAGACAAAAATAAATAAATTAAATAAATGAATAAACAAATAAGTAAATTATATGACTCAATAAATACCACATTAAACCTTTCTGTATCTTGGTTTAGTTTTGTTTTCTACAGTGTTATATCTTGAGGTTCTTTCTTTTTTACCCATCAAATTGATCTGTTATTTTTCACTTGTCTGTTTTACAGATGAGAAAACTGAGGCTTAAAGAAGAAACTTATGTGCAGTATTAAACCTAAGGCCACTTGACTTCACAGTCTGTGTGACCCACTCCTCTGTTCACTGATAGGGCAGGCGTACCCTAAGGTACCCAGTTTGGGCACAGTAGGACCCAGACCGGAATTTCTCAGCTGCAGGGATGGCAGTGGGGCCATCATACAGCTGAGTCCACTGGGGGCTGCTGGACTGCCCACCCATCTTGGGGTCCCTGCAAGGCTGTAGGCAGCCCCTCAGGACTCTGAGCCAACAGGAGAGGACAACTCCCCAGCCAGAAGACCCCATCCTAGCTCAGTTTTTGTGCTTTAACTAACTTTCTGCCTTCGCGTGAGCACTCCCCTGTGTGTAAAGGGGTGATATGTCCACCACTCTCCCAGAGGAAAGGACAGGGCTTACTGCAAACCTGGGCCAGGGTGCACAGTTCAGTTCGATGTGAGTGTGGGGGATGGTGCGGATCAAAGTTTGGAAGCACTCTGATGCTTGTGCCTGGGTGAGTGCGGTTCCCCCAGATACCTCAGGGACAGACCAGAGTCCAGCCCCTTGCTGGGGACCCTGCGATAGAACAGTGCAGGAGCTAAGAGTCTGCCTGGCCTCTTATTAACTCCAGGGCCTTGGACTCTGCTAGTCAGGAGTTACAGTACATCAGTTCTTACTATGTTCCAGGTGGGGCTGTCCTGTCTCATGCATGCAGTGCTCCTCACAAGTCTATGAAGTAGGTATTATCCCCAACGGGTGCAAAGGAACAGAGTTTTGGAGGCTGCTTCAAGGTCAGGAGGCAGGGAAGGAAAATATCTTGTTTTTCTGAGTCTCAGTTTCTCCTCCTATATAGTGGTATGATAAAGGTCATCTCTTACAGTTCTGACAGGGATTAAGGGAGCTAATGTAAACAAACCACAGGCACAGAGTAGGTGCTCGGTAAAAGTGCATTCCCTTCCCTGTCCTCTTAGGAATGGAGGTAGTACTAGGACCATACGTTGCAGTTTCCTGGGGTCTAGCCTTGAAGAATATGATTCAAGTGGTCCAGTGGTCTAGGCTGCAGCCTGGACACCAGGATTCTTGAAATTTATCAAGTGGGAGCTAAAGATACAGCTCAGGAGTAGAGCACTGGCCTAGCATCTGCAAGGCCCTGGGTTCAATCCCAATTGCTACAAGAGAAAACAAAAGAAAAGCACTCCCCAAGTGATTCCAGCTGAGGAGCACTCTATTCTGGACCGTAAGTGAGTGGAGGGTGCAAATTGTAGGAGTCCCCCGCTCTGCCCGCTCCTGAAGGAGCCTGTGTCTGGTCAGCTAACTGAAATCAGGGGCTGAGGTGTGGCCACAAGGCTCTGGATTTAATCGCCAGTACTGAAAAAACAAAACCTAAATAAATAAATAAATAAATAAATAAATTAGAGTACTTTCCTTCAATAATATCCCACTGCATTTAACAGTTTTTTTAAAATAATACACATGCTTGCATGATCCAGGCCCTGGACCCATGTTCTACACCACTGGTCTCCTTGTTTTTGTCCTCTTGTTTTCTCCACTCTAGGCCTTTTTTTTTTTTTTCTTTTTGGTACCAAGGTTTGAACAACCCACAGCCTTTGCACTGAGCTACAACCCAGCCCACTTTGTGTGATTTTGTTTTATATTTTATGTTTCTTTGTGTTTGTGTGTTTGTGTGTGTGTGTGTGTGTGTGTGTGTGTGTAATGGGCATCGAACTCAGGACCCTGCACTTGCCAGGCAGGCCAGGCAGGCGCTTATGTTGCTGAGTTCTATCCCCGGCAATATATTTTATGTTTCTTGAGACTGCGGCTCACTACACCACTAAGTTGCCTGGACTCCCAGAGTGCTGGGACTATGGGCGTGACCGCCACGCTCAGCTCCCGCTGGGCCTGCACATTGTGCCTGCCCCAGCACTTCCACAAAGTGGAATATTGCTAAACCCATGGTGCAATGAACAGATCGCACTCAATATCTTTCCTTTCCTTGTGTATTTACCTATTCACTTATTAAACTCTAAGCTCAGGACCAGAGGGTCCACTTCTGTTTTGGTTCGTGGTTGCACTCCAGTGGTCAACACAGTGGCTGGCAATCAGTGCTTAGTAAATATTCGTTGAATGATACCAGCCCCACAGCATCTTGGAGGGCTGGGTGCTTTGGCATTTCTTAATTGTTTCAAGTATGTTTATTAATAGTTCCTATGGGGCCGGAGGTTTAGCTCAGTGGCATAAGTGCCTGCTTGGCACATGTAAGGTCATGAGTTCAATCTCCGGTACCAAAAATAAATAAAATCAGGATTTACATTAAAAAAAAAAATAGTTCCTATGTAGTGAGTAGAGTTGGCCCCACAGGTCCACAGGCTCCACATCTGCAGATTCAACCAATCTTGAAAGGAAAATGTTCAGAAAAAAAAAATTGCAACTCTACTGAATAGGTACAGACTTTTTTCTTGGCATTATTCCCTAAACAATACAAAATAACAACTATTTACATAGCATTTACATTGTATTAGGTATTATAAGTCATTGAGAGATGATTTAAAGTGCACTGGAGGATGTGTGTAAGGTATCTACAAACACATCTTAGGTAAGGAACTTGAGCATCCATGGATTTTGGTAACCAAGGGAGGTCCTGCAACCGGTCCCCAGAGGAGCCCAGGGCTGAAGGATGGCTGTGCTTCCATTTCAGCTGGAGGACTGTGGAGAGAATGACAAGCGCCTCCCTCTGCTTCCTCTTCTCTGCACCCTTGAAATCTTCTGGACTCCTCTCCTGCTTGCTGTTCCTTCCTGCAACATTGTCTGTGTCTTCTCTGTCCTCCTGTGACCCTCTCAGAAGGGTCTCTGACCAGCCAAAGCAAAGGGGCCCCGGCCTTTCCTCTAGCCTGCACTCCCCAGGCAGCAGAATGGCCTGTGCGATGGCCTTGTTGGACTTGCCTGGCCCTGAGGCCCAGACAAGGTGCTGGCTGGGGGAGCAGGGCCGGTGCAGCCACTGGGAACTCTGGCATGAGTACAGGGTACACAGAGAAGGTGGGGGCAGCACATGGAGGGCAGTGGAGGGGAAGGGGAAGTGGAAGAACCATGATCTGGTCGGCCTGGGCTGTGGGGAGGATGGAGAGTGATGTTTCAGAGACCATCAGAGCATACTCCCAGCCTTGCCCCACCCTACCTTCCTGGAGCCCCATCTTCTAGTTTCCCCTAAATTTTGCCAGGCAGCCCCAGCCCTTGAGAGAAGATAATCACCTGGAAGAAGCCAATAGCTGGCGTCAAGATCACCTGCTTTCCCTCTTTGCCGTCTCACATCCTTCCAGTTCATCCTCACAGCAGCCATAGAGTCATAAGCCTTGAACAGATAAGGAAAGTGAGGGTCAAAATGGTGCCCAAGGTCACCACAAGGTCTATCTCAGTGCCCAGCTCATAACCACCCTGCCATAGTTGGTCCCCAGAAGGACAACTGCCTAGAACCCTCCAGAATCCCTGTTGCGAAAGGACAACCTTCGGTAAGGCAGGGTCTCACCTTCCTCTCTAGGAAACCATGGTGACACGGCTGAGCCCCTCTGTCATTTGGATACAGCTTTTCCTTAACACTTAGTAAAGGTGCTACAATTACTTCGGCCACCTCTGGCATGTGGAAATTTAAAGGAAGACAGAATCCTAGGATGTCAGGCTGATACAGACCTAATGCCATACATCTCAGCTCACAGGTGGGAGAAAAAACAGTGGCCCCAGAGGCTTCCCACACCCACCTGAAAGCAGCCATCTGTGTTTGAGACATGGATTCGCTTGATGTTTCTGCCCATGTTCTCATGCCTGAGCTACTGCTTTGGTAGATTTCCATTTTGAATCTCAGCTCTCTTTCCCACAAGCCCCTGGGAGACTCCTGCTTCCTTTCATTTCTTGTGTCTTTAAAGCAACTCTCCTTGCCTAAGCTGCCGCCTCCCTTTGGATTCTGTGCTTTGGAGCTGTGTACTCTCTCCTTCTTTGCCTGCTTTCCTTCCTTCTCTCCTTCCTCTCTCTCTTCTCCCAGCCCATCATCATATTCTTCTTCATTTTGCAGGCAAAGTGGACCCCTCAGGAGGTCTCCAGCCCCAAGACCCCCAACCAATCGAGGCCACCTGCCCTCCCTCCCTGACGGAGCAAGGCTGTGGGGGTCCTCTGACTGCACTGCAGTGTCTCTAACCGCAGCTTCTCCCCCTCTCTCAGGGTTGCTGGAAGATTATTAGATAATTTTCAAATTTGTAAAGCGCCTTAAGCTCCTCAGAGGCAAGGTGGTATATGAGTGTAATAACAATAACAATCCTATCTGTCAGAGCCATTGAGAAAATGAATCTTGTTATCCTCAGGAACCAGCAGTAGGAACCTCAGCAAGAAACACAAAAATAAAGCGTGGTGCTCGGTCTCCTGACCAATCAGGGGAGGGGAAAGTGTCACCCAAGAGCCAAGGAGGTTTTCAAGCCCCCCTTCCTGCAGCCCAGGGCCAGCAGTAAGGGGCTCTCAGAAAGTCACTCAAATTGCCTCTGACGCTTCACCAATTAAAATGACTTTAGGACAAGTTGAAATCAACTTAGGGAGCAAAGCATTCTGATTTCTGAAACTCTCCGAAGGCAGTGGGGAAGGCAAGTGTCTGAGCAGGTTGTCACTCACTCAGGAGTAATGATGGGAAAATCCATCAGGGTAACGTGATTGAGTCTGGTGAATTAGCAGGGATGTTTACATTGCACGCCGAAAGGACGGGGCTGGCCGGGCAGCCAGGGTTTTTGACATGTGTGGCAGCTTCACTCCTAATGAGGTTTTCGGACTCGACAGTCACCCTGGCGGGACTCAGTGTCACCGACTTCACTCTAGCCAAGTGGCTAAGGGCCTAGGGGTGGGTTCTGTGAGAGCTAGGTTCAAGTTCTGGCTCTGCCATGACCAGCCCAGTACCTTGGGCAAACCACTGTCCTTCTACAAGCCTCAGTTTTTCCATATAGAAAGTCTACATGAGGGTTGGGCGTGGTGATATACGGCTGTAATCTTAGCGCTCTGGGAGGCTGAGGCAGGAGGATGGCAAGTTCAAGCCCAGCCTAGGTCATTTAGCAAGACCTTATCTCAAAATAAAAAAGGCCTGGGGTATAGCTTTGTGGGAAAACCTTGGGTTCAACCTTTAGTACCACCAAAAAACAGTCTGCATGATGCTGGCACAATTCATTTCAAGGTCTGGTGTGAGAAACAGATAAACTGAGCTAGTTTTTTTTTTTTTTTTTTTTTTTTTTACTTCTTATTCACTTTCTGGGTCCAGTGTGGTACGGAGAGAAAGGAAAGTCATGGGGACTATCTCCTGTCTCCTGGAGTATCCATTCCCCGAGGAGCCAAGGGGAGACAGGAAGGCAGAGACCTGTGGGCAAACACAACCACAGCTCACCTCTCCACGTGGCTCCTCCTTGGCTGTGTCGTCTTAGGCAAGTCACTTACCTGTCTGAGCCCTGGTTCTCTCCTCTGTACAGTGGGATAAGCTTGCAGCCTCTCTGTGGGTTTCTGAACAGAACTCCTGCAGGTGATTTTTAGTGTGCAAAGGGACAGGCGGCCTCCAGGAGAACATCTAGACAGGAAGAGCAGAGCAGATCACTCTTTCTGGTGACCCCGGCCACCTGACTAGCAAAGAGGATTCAAAAGACTGACTGGAGAGCTCGTGGTACCTGGAATGAGACAGCAGTAGCAGTGAGAAGACCCTAGAATTTGTCAACTACCGCTGGTGGGAAGACACCAGAGGACATTACAGAGAACTGCAGCACGAAACACTGAAGTCAGACCAGAAACACATTTCTATGCAATTTGGCAAAAACAAGCCCACTGCTTCTGGGGGCCTTTGGCTGCATATGAGCAAAACCTCTCTCACGAGGCAGGACTCAGTCAGACTGCTGGGAAGAGGGCAGATGGGCGGGCAGCCCTGAAGATGCTCCCACAGGTCAGGGGAGGTTACTATGGATTGGCTTTCGGTGAGTGTTGTCCTTGGGAGGCCTTGTGGTGCCGCTGGTGATCCTGAAAGGAAGCCACTAGGCCTGTTCTGGAGCAGGAATCATGTCCTCATAGACATGCCCAGGTCAGCGCCAGGTCACAACTCTTATTATTTAAGATTTTCATAAAAGAGCAAACCTCCAGGGCTGGAAGAATGGCCGGGATCCTGACTTCCTGCACAGGAAATGCAGCCTCTGTGCCCGAGGCCTGGCTTGACCTGCTGAGGAATCATCGGCCCCTGCAGAAGTTTCCCAGCCTATAAGAGCCCTGCTGCAGTGGACACGAAGACACCTGGCTGGGCTTGGTCCTCCCCTCCACCCTGAGCCAGGCCCGCCCACCCTTTCGCCTCTGCTTGTGGACTCTGCACTGATTTTATTGTAATTTCCTCCCTGTCGAAGTTAATAGCATTAGTTTGTTAATTACTGTATATTTTAAAAGGAAAAGGAAAAGGAATTCCCACTGGAGACTTGTTCTTGGCTGAAGCAATGTGATGTGAGGGAAGGGATTGTGTCCGCGGCATAATGAGCTTGCCCTATTGGGTTCTGCACCTCCTGACAACGCCTGGGGCCAAAGAGGGGCTGCCACGGCCCAGGCATATAGTTCAGCACCTGCGTGGCAAGTGCAAGTCCTGAGTTCGATTCCCGGTACAAAAAAAAGAAAAGAAAAAAGAGGGGCTGCCAAGGTAGGATGCACCCAAGCCCCTCCATTTGGGGACAGGTCCTCTACAGCTCCGCTCTGAGTCCCAGACCTGCTGAGCCCCTACCCCTAATTTTGCACTACTATCAGAGGAAGACTCCAGTAAGGTAAGGGGGGCTGAGCCAGGGGTCTTCAGGCTGAAGGAACCAGGCCAGAGTAAAATAAGATGCTGAGGAGCCTGGATGGTGACAAGGGAGATTGATTGAGCCAGATGCGGTTCTGATTAGGAAAGAGCTGGAATTTGTGCCGGGGCTCTCACGCTAACATTCAGAAGGACACAGCAGCCCTGGGGTGGGGGGTACCCACGTCCTGGCTGGGACCTGGCCGAATCAGCTAGGAAAACTGACATTGGGCCATTGTGCTGCTGGTCACAATGTGACCACATCCCGGGACTTCTGGTACCTCATGCGAAGTTGAGAGACTCAGTGTGGGCTAGCAGCCTGCTGCTCCCACTCTTCCCAGAGTTATCGGAAAGGGAAGCTGGGCCAGAGCCAGGGCTGCAGGAGGAGCTGGGGTAGAAGATGGGAAGAATGGAGAGGGAGGCAGAGGCGGGAAGGAGGCAGCGAGAGGGGGAGAGAGACTCACAGACAGAGAAGGATGGAGACTGAGCACCAAGTTCATAGAATCTAGAGGCACTGATTAAAATCCTGGAAGAAAATGTGATGGAAAGACTTTCTATCTTCCTATGGAGACATTTAACCTAAAAGAAATGAGATAAATAATTTATATGGAGAACGAGTGAAATTTGCTTTGATCAAATTAAAAAATATGACTGTGGAAATAAAGTGTCCGCCGCCTCTTTTCTAGGTGGCGAAAAGAGCTGCCGAGAAACAAAATGACAAAGACATAAAAATAACTAACCCTAACCCGGCGAATATTAGTACCATATTTTTTGGGAGATTACATAGCGTCACTGTAGGCCACGCAGAGAAATCCTCTCTAAGCA
The DNA here is from genome assembly GCA_004027295.1 of Dolichotis patagonum. Lineage (NCBI taxonomy): Eukaryota > Metazoa > Chordata > Mammalia > Rodentia > Caviidae > Dolichotis > Dolichotis patagonum. Next base: position 8,558 of record PVJX010017751.1, on the reverse strand, counting down.
CCAACAGGAGAGGTCTTGCTCATTGTGGAAGCCCCATAAAAACCAGAAAATGGATAAAATTTTCCTTTGTAAAAGCGATCCAACGTCGCTCAGGGGTTGGCCCAGACGCCTCAAGAGATCAAGTTAAATTTCCCACATGCACATTTCAAAAACAGAAGAAATCTGCTCAGTTCCCCACCTCAGCTTTGTGTTTCTTTCTTTCTTTTTTTTTTTTTTTTAGCTTTGTGTTTCTTGAAGACAACGCCTGTTCGTCCGTGTATCCTATCCTGCACATATGCACACGTACGTATGCACACACACACTCCTCCACTCTCAAGAAACATTGCAGATAAGCTCCAAGATTCCTGAGCAAGGGGTAGTTCAAATGCGGTCTTGAACTCACTATGTAGTCCAGGCTGGGCTCGCCCATGTGGTGACCCTTCTGCATCAGCCTCCTGAGTGCTGGGATTACAGGCATGTGCCACCATGCCTGGCTAGAAGCAGGGAGTTTAGATTCTTACAGAACCAGTTTCAAATTTTGCTTTCCCCATTACATGGCTGTGTGACCGTGACCGTGACCATGACCAAACCCTCTTACTCTAGCTCCTCATCTGCAAATTGAGAATAATAATGAAAAGAGTCTCCCAGAATTGAGTAAGATATGGAATGTAAAAGGGGTGCCTAACATGTTGTAGAAGTTCCATAAATGACAACAGTTACTATTCTGTGATGACCTTGAGAGAGACATTCAAGGTCAAAGTGAATTTTCTTTCCACATTATTAGTTATGGTTTCTGATCCCCAGATAGGACGACGATGTAGCTGACCTCTGTTCTGCCTGTACCACAGGAAGCGCTGTGTAGTTTGGAGCCACCTCTAATGGCTCTCTTGGTGGCACAGAGGAGGGGAACCAACAAGAAGGGAGTCACTCAACCACTGTCCATGGGGCCTGGAGAAAGGACTGGGAAGGTTTGGTCAGGGAGACTGCAGGCCCGGGGAGAGGATGGCAGCCTGCCCGCTCGCTCCCAAAGGCCTGTCACTTGCCAGAGTCTGAACAGGAATGTGGGCTCCTACTGAAGCAGCTCTTGGACATTAGCAGCTTTGCAGCAGTGGAGAAACCGTTTCCAAAGGAAGTGAGTTCCCTGTCCCCGGGGAGCGCAGAACAGCGCTGGAGGTAATAACAGAGAAGCTTCAAACGCCCGCTAGGCACTGCCCTAGGCTCCCTGTGCAGCATGTCAGGAGGGCTCAAGCGCAGAGCCTACCTAGCCTGCTTGATTTGGGGGTTCCTGCCCCCATTCTTTTCCTCTGTTCCTCCTATTTTTCCTCCTTTATGAAATTACCTTTTTTCTCACTACCCCATCCCTCTAAAGACCTCTGAGAAAAGCAAAGACCATATGGGATACAGTCTGTGCACACTCTGGGTTTGTTTTGTTGAATGGTGTGAAGAGGAAGGGAGGAGACATAGGTGATGGAGAGGCAGGTGATGTATGGGGGGAGGGGACATAAAACAGAGACACATAAAGCCAGGGGGAAACAAGAGAGACAAAAGAACAGATAAACAGAAAAAGAGGGAAAGAGAAATCAGAGAAAATGCCAAAAGAGAAAAATACAAACGATAAATAGAAGAAATTCAGAGAGAGAGAGAGAGAGAGAGAGAGAGAGAGAGGCGGCCTGCGCCTGCTGTTGTCCGGGAAGCCAGGTTGTAGGTGTGCCCAGGGCACATGTGTGTGCATGCAGAGGCCTGGCTGCTGAGCTACCGTGTCAGTGCAAGTGTGTCAGCCGTGGGATGGGGATGAGCCCGCTTTTATCTCCTTTGGCTGCACAGGATTTACAAGCTTTTGAAACGCAGGATTAATAAGAAGAGGCCAGTGTTTTAATCTATAATGGAACAGAAAGTATCATTATTGTTAAATAATGCACAGCCTGTCGTTTATTAAGAATTAATGGTTTACTGAGTGCTCAGGTTGCTGCAGCGGCCTGTGCCCTCCCAAGCCTGGGCTCCTAGCCCCTGGCCTGGCCATCAGGCCATGCCCTCCAGAGCCCACCTGGCCACAGGCAGGCTGCAAGGGCAGCAGCCAGCTGCTCCTTCCTGTTGGAGTTTGGCACATTGGTGGGCTTTCCTTGCAGGGGTTGCGGGCAGAGAGGGGGTGATGGGGCGAAATCCTCACTTATTCCTTCAACTCAGCTACATCCACTTCTGAAGAGACTGGGAAAAGTGTTGTCACCACACGAGGCTTACTGATGCCACTGCTTTCTCGTCCCACAAAACTCAGCTGTGATTTCTTACACCAAGTCCTCTGGAAGGGTTGACAACACAGCACAGGAGGCAGAAGGTGCCCTCTCTCCTCCTCCTCCCATTGGAGGAGCACACACATCCCAGGAGAAATGAGTGCCTGCATGGGCCAGCCGGTCCCAGCAGAAGGGACGCACCTTTACCAAGAAATTTCTCTGGGCCAGGCATCCTGTGTGCGGCATCTCACTGGCTCTGTATCACCACCACGACATCGTCTCTATCTCACAGATGGAACAATCGAGGACTGGGGAACAGCTGCCCAAGGCCACCCGGCAGACGGCAAAGACGAGCTATTCTGCTTTATTCTAAAGGTCTTTCTTGGATGGCTTCAAGGAAAGCACTTGAGACTGCTGTGTGGTCTCTGCATTTGATACATGGGGCTGCGACTGCAATGGTGCCCTAGACAACAAATCCAGCATATTCACCAGCAGGGAAACTGAGTCATGAGCCCGGGAGTGGCTGTCAGGCATGGCAACGAGGCGCTTGACATCTGGGTAGCTAGGCATTGCAGCTAAGACTCCATCCTTGGGGCCTGTGACACGGAGCTCCCTGACCTCCCGCACCACCAATCTGCATGGTTTGGGTCTCTGGCAAGAAACACCCAGGTCCAAACCCAGAAGCTACGTGTCGGCCAGATTGAGGCAGGAATTAGAGCTGCTTGGTCTTGGGCAAGTTATTCAGCCTCTGCATCTCTGCCACGGCAATAGTCCTTGCTTCCAAGGACTGCTGCAAATGCTGAATGATTATTGCAAGTCTTCCACATCAGATGGTGGCCCTAGTGTCGCCTAGGGGAGCACACTCCCAGCACCCATGCCACCCGCCCTGCCCTATTCATTCATCCCACAAATAGCTGGGGGCACCAACTATGTGACAAGCTCATGTCCCAAGGGCCTAACACTGGCCAAGCTCTGTGCTACACAGAAGTGGGGACCAGTCTGAAGCCCTGCAGAGGCCCCGCTCCCCTCCCGAACACCCTTCTCCTCTGCCTGCCCTATTTCCCTCCTACTCAGTCCTAGCCGGGTTCAGATTCTCATCACCACCTTCTACCTACAGCCATGTCCCCAGCTCTGCTCCTCCCACCACATCCCAGGGCACTCATCCCAGGCTGTCTCTGTGCCTGCTCCCCACCACGCTCCATCCTCCATTTCACTCCTGCCTCTCTGGCCTCTTTCCATCTCTTCTCTTTCCCTTCTTCCTTTTCTCCATCCTCAAGTTCCATTCCAGTCCCACCTCACCCCCATCTCCCTGCCATCCCCTTCCCAGCTCCCACCTTTCCTCGCCTGTGATTCCTTGACCCCATCTCCATTTCTCTACTTCCTCATCCCCACCCCGGGACTCCTCCCATTCCAATTACAGAGGTTGAGGGTCCTCATGGAGGAAGGGACACTGCCCCCAGAGGCCACTGCTGGAAGGTGCATTCCAGGGGATGGACCCCAAATCCCCCAGGGCTGATGCGGGCCCCAGCACCTGCTGTGGGCAGAGTCTCCCCATTGGCTGCAGTGGGGAAAGCGCTGACAGAGCCGCAGGCGAGCTCCGCACTCCCCACCCCCAGCGTCCCTCTCTCCTCTGGGCGGGCCACCACGCTGGGACCTCGGCCCACAGCCTGGCTCCTCACGCGGCTGCTGTTTTATTAACCTGCCTGTCGTTGCTCTCACCACTGAATGGGGCCTGTGGGGGGGGCCTAGAAGGGGGGCCCTGGGCTTTGCCAGGGATCACCATGGAAACAGCAGCCTCGGCCAATCAGCAGGCAGGCAGCACCGAGTGCAGCGGGCAGCTCGGTCTCCGAAGCCTCGTGCAGCCCGCAGGCTGACTCCTGCCTGACAGGCCCTGCGCAGCCCCTGCCTGCGGAGGGAGAGGATAAAGGGGGGCGTGATGAGACCCTCGGGGAAGAGGCCTTGGCAGCGGAGTGGGTGGGTGTCAGGGAGAGGGAGGCCAGGGGCGCTGAGGGTTGGGCTAGAAGATGAGGAGGGGCCAGGGAAGGTGGCCAGAAACACTTGGCGTGGGCATTTGAACGTAGGACATCAGGGGCTGTCTGGGGATGGGGGCCCGAATTTCTCCCCAGGGGCAGTTCTCTGTCTAAACAGAGAACTAAAGGATTTCTCGACCTCAGCACCATTGGCATTTGGGGCCAGGTAATGCTCTGTCACGGGGCCTGCGCCTCACAGGACGTGGAGCTGCATCCAGGATTCTGCCCACTAGGAGCTGTCCCCTCACTCCTCCCAATGTCGCCAATTGTCCCTGGGGGAGGAGGCCCCAAACTGAGTCTGGCAGGGAGCTCCTGGCCTAGGGGCTCACAGGTCAGCAGTCACTATCGCTGAGTTGCCGCCTCTGACCTGGGTTCCCTGAGGAAGAAAAGCCCGAAGTGGGAGTGGGAGACAGGAGGAGCCTGGGGCCAGGGCAGGGTTTGGCAGAGGCTCTGGAAGCAGAGGAAGGCCCCCAACCCCTACCCCTACCCCCCCAATAAGGGGCTGCTGCTGATTTGTACTGCAAGGATTAAGTAAGTAAGGTCTGTACCTGCCTTTCCCAGTGAGACTCCTCCTGTCTGTAAACCCTCCCCAGGAGTCTCCCGATGGCTCACAGTACACACCTCAGCCAGGAAGCCCACCCTGATTCTCCGCACATGAACATTTTCCTTTTTCCCAGGAATTCTTGGTACTTTGCTTCTGCTGAACATGGCTTCACCCTTAACAATAGTTGCCCTATTGAAGCTGGGGGTGTCATGGCATATTCTAGGAGGCTGAGGCAGGAGGACTGTAAGTTTGAGCCCAGCCTGGGCTACTTAGCAAGAACCTGTGTTTTTTTTTTTTTTTTTTTTTTTTTTTGGCACCAGGGATTGAACTCATGACCTCACAACTTGCCAGGCAGGCGCTTAAGCCACTGAGCTAAATCCCCAGCCCATGAACCTGTGTTTTTAAATTTCTTTTTTAAAAAGGTGAGGGTGGGGGAAGGTCGGGGATTTAGCTCAGCGGCATAAGCACCTGTCTGGCAAGCGCAAGGTTATGAGTTCGATCTCTGGTACAAAAAAATAAATAAAATTAAATAAAATTTTTTTTAAAAGTTACCTTACTGAGGTTCCCCATGTGCCAGAACCTAATAGCTTGAACCATATTTTCTCACTTAATCCTCCAACTCCATGAGCTAGATTCCATTATCATGACCATTTTTCAGATGAGGAAACCAAGGCTCAAGTTAGGAAACTTGCCCAATGTCACTTGCCTGGTTAGGAGTACCAAAGTGCATCTTTCTTTCTTTCTTTCTATCGGCACCGGGGATTGAACTCATGACTGCATGCTTGCAAGGCAGGCATTTATGCTGCTGAGCTAAATCCCCACCCCAAAGTGCATGTTTCTAACCCCTCGACTTGTGCTGGGTAAGCACGCACTCACTCCCTGCCCTGTTATATTCAATGCCCGCACACGCTAGTAGCAGGTGCCTTTGAGCTGCTCGGTCTCTGAGAAGTCTGAGTGGGCAGCTAGGCATCAGGCCTGAGAAGGCTGGGACTGAATGGGCAGCCCCAGGGTGCTGGTCCCCTTAAAGGCAAGCAGGTTTTGCTGAAGTGTGGTTTAGCTGTGCCAGCTCCCTGAAGGGCCAGTACCACCAGGCCACATGTCAGCCACACCCCCTCACTGGGCCAACTCAGTCTCCAGGACCTGTCCTTCAATCTCATGCATGCTGGGCCATGGCCCCCCCTAGTGGTCAAAGGGCCACAATGGAGTTGGCGGTGGTGGGAGTCAGACTGGAGATCTTAGCCTATTGGGCTCATCTCTCAGCCCTGTTCCCGGGTTCCAAGGCAGCTTCAGGAGGTTAGAGCCAGAGGGAGGCCTCAAGTCACTGTCACTGTGGAGTCTGGCCCCTAACCTAGGCCTAGAGGACAAAGCCAACCCCCACCTCCCTTTTCCTCCAGCCCTATTAAAGAGGTCTCAGCAGAAGGCCTCCATCACAGCTCCCTGCAACACTGCCTGCTCAGATTCCACCCCCACCCTGCCTTACATTCAGCAAGAAAGGGCTCGAGGCTGAAGGGTGTCTGCCAGGCAGCATCTCGTGATGGCACTTCCTGATCAGGTTAAGGTTTGATCTGGAATCCAAGAGCTGGAGTCCCAGGGGGCTCAGATCAGAACTGCTCCCTGCATACACCACCCGCCTCCCCCAGGAACCTGCAACACACCATCTCCTTTTGAAGGCAGGGCTCCTGACAGGCTGCCGTTCCCATGGCAACCCCATCCTAGCCTGCCCTACCCAGTGTGCTTCCCCCCACCCCTTCCTCCACCCTGAACCCGTATCACCTTCATTCACAGAATGAGAACTGCTTCCCACCAGCAAAGTGGACACCACTTCCCCCAGACCCCTCCATCTCGTTGTTCTTTCTCCCTCCTCTCACTCAGTGGACACCCACAAACCACAGAGAAATGGGTGGAAAGAGTGGGACAGGAACAGGGCTAAATTGGGGCAGATGGAGGATTAGGGTAGAAATGGGAAAGAGCCGTGTGTTGACACACCTCACCCCACCACGGTCCCCCAGGCCAGACCTCTGCCCCTCTAGTTCTCAGCCGTCTCAGTTCATGGCTCTGCGCTTTTCCCATTCTCTGCAAAGGCCTAAGACCCAGACAGGTTCCCTGATGAGCCCCAGCCCCACGCACATAGGACCAGGTCTCAGCTTCCAGGCCCAGGTTTCTCCCCCAGCACCAGCAGAACTTACTCAGAGGCCAGGCACAATGGCTGGGCCCTAGACCTCAGCCCAGAAGCACCAAGGCTGCTCCCGACCCTGGCCCTGGTGCCCCTCCTGCACAAGACACCATCTTGTGGGGATGGCTGGGGACTGAGAGACACCAGTTTACAGTGGGACTGTGGGAAGGGCCAGAGAGGAGTCTCACACCCCGGCCCTGGCTAGACAATTCTCTGGCTGGGAGGATTTGGCTTTCAGGGCTTTGGCCGATGCTGTTGGAAAGTCAGGAGAGGCTGCTTGAACCTGGCTGTCTGTCTCTGCAGGAGGCTCTGAGCAATGGTCAGTCGCTCAGCCTCAGAATCCACCAGCCTGGGCTTGAATTAAAATGTCCTCATTCACCCATTGTGTGATGCTTACCTTCTCCGAACCCTGACTTCAGTCTGAAAAAGGGAGATAGTCATTACATACAGTAAGTGACTAAAACTGAGGAGCCCTACATCCCTTCAGGCCCAGGCCTCGAGATGCATTATTTCATTCAATCCTCCTGATAGCACAGGGCAGTAGATACTATTATTGTTATGTGTGTTCTACAGCAGGGAAGTGGAGGCTTGGAGACGTTCAAGTGGGAGTGGAGAGCAGGGCTTCACATGGAGGCAGCTAAGCGGAGGCATGCCCAGGGCCAGCACACAAGGCTCTTTTGGGAACTTCTGTGACCTAAGCTGTGGCTTATGTCTCCCTTGCTTTGCTCCATGGACACAGCCCCACTGTGTCCCAGGCTGTGTGCCCACCAGGCAACACCAAGGAGGGGCCCAAGCTCCGTGGGACAAGGCATGTGGCACTGATGGGGAAACAGCTGGCAGGGCTGGGAGCGATCCCCCAGCCAGCCCGGCCACAAGGCCAGGCGAGAGGTGAGGCCTCGAGGAGGAAGTGACTCGCCAACATTCCTTGGTGGGTGGATGGACCGCTCGCCCCCCCTCCAAGGTCGGCAGCTTGGAAAACCACGTCAAGGTCAGAAGCCTCGGGGGCTTGCAGTCCACGGGGTAGTGTGGGGGTGGAGACGCGGGGAAATCGACCTTTCCGCTCGCGGGAGCTGTCCCGGCTGGAGCTGCAACCTACCCAACCAGACCGGCCACCTCCCGACCGCCCAGGTGGCCGTGCCTCTCCTGTGTCCCCTCCCGCGAGAGGCTGCGCTCCCCGAGCAGCCCCCTCCCCTCCCAGAAGCTCCGCGAGGGGCCGAGCCATCTCCCCCCACCCCCCACCTTGCGAGAAGGAGCCGAACAAACAGCATTGTTCGCTCACACAATGGACACAAAGAACTTGGGAATTCACAGAATGGTCCTGAATTTCAGCTTCCTTCCCCTCCAAGCCCTAGAGAGATCCATTGTCTGTAAACTCCACTTAAAATACGCACCACTGCTCCAGCTGGGGGCCACTTAGGACGCGTGGAAGAGCCGCCCCTCCCCCTCCCGCTCCCGCCCAGGTCTGGCAGAGCCGGGAAGGCAGCAGGAGGCGCAGCCACCGCGAGGCCCGGCCCAGCGGAGGCTGGAAGCAGCCCTGTGCCCTCCGGACCACTCGGGCGGCGCCCGTTTTGCAGCTGCAAAGGCCCGCTTTGGGTGGGTTCAGG
>PVJX010017750.1:0-37749 GCA_004027295.1 Dolichotis patagonum | reverse complement strand
GTTGGCCTCTTTCAGTCTCCAAATGTATTTTGATATTCATATTCATGCCTGGAGATTGAGTGGGTACTGATTTACCCTGCAGGAGTAGCATGAGGCAAGAGTTCAATAACTAGAGGTGCAGATTAACTGCCAATCCAGGAGAGTTAGTTTCAGCCCACACAATAGGAATTTCCTGTCTGAACAGGTCCAATAATTTGGTCTGGGACTCTGAAGGAAGCCTTTTCAGCTCTGACAGCAATAAGTGTCCCTCTGTAATGGGGCAGGTAATCAAGAGGCGAATGGAGGGGCTCTCTCCTCTTGATGTGCCTTGGAGGTTAACATGAGGACTGTCCTCAGAGAAGATAATACTTGCCTGAAGTTTATGAAGAAGGTCTCGACTGAGTAGCGGCTCAAGGCATTCAGGAACCACAAGAAAGGAGTGAGTCAAAGTCTGGTTTCTTAAATGAGTAACCTTAGTATGGGCCCACAGGTAATTGGATGTCATTGGTGGCTCTTTGAATAGCCAAGGTATTTTGGGATATTTCCCCTAGAAGGTGCTGTATCACAGAATAACTGGCCCCTGTGTCAACCAGGAAATCTATGGGTTACCCCATACAATTAAAGTTAACCAGGGTTCAGGGTGGGGCAGATGAACCCTTGTCAGTCCTTTTCTAATAAAACGCGGGGAAATGTTTCCCTTTTTTCCAATTTGGCCTTTAATTTTGGACAATCCTTTCTTTAATGGCCTAATTCCTTGCAGTATGCACATTGGTTATTATCTAGTGGGACCTTCGGCTCTTGACTTTTTTCTTTTTTAGTCTCAGTTTGTCCTTCTGCCAACATAGCCAAAACCTTGGTCAATTTTTTGATATCTTGTGGATCTTCTCTGTTGTCAAAAACCTTTTGTGCTACTGCTACTAACTGCCCTAACATCATTCTCTCAAAACCCTCTAATTTCTGTACTTTACGTCTGATATCAGGGGCCAACTGGGAGACAGAGGCTATATTAATAGTTTGTCTATTTTCTGGTGCCTCTGGGTCTGTGGGTGTATATATACGATAGGACTCGAGGAGGCGCTCAAGGAAAGCCGATGGAGACTCAGAAGCCAATTGCTTTACTTTAATTACCTTAGACAAATTTATTGGCTTTCTGGCAGCAGTCTGAATTGCTGCAAGCAGAGTCTGGCGATTCCGATTGAGAGCCTCCTTAGCTCCATCCGTGTTGGGGTCCCAATCAGGGCGAGTCAAGGAAAAACAACATTAAGTCTTATCGGATCTGAAGTAGGTTCCCCATTGGTATCAAGGACAGATCGATGTGCCAAAGTATGAATTTTCGCTCTCTCCTCAGAAGTAAAAAGAGTGTGCAGAAGCTGCTGGCAGTCATCCCAGGTCAGCCGATGGGTGTAACAAATAGTTTCAAGAAGAGAGATTAGTGCCTGTGGGTCTTTAGAAAAAGGAGGGTTCTGCAGTTTCCAATTATATAAATCATTAGTGGAAAGGGGGACATATGTAAAAAAGGTGCCCTGAGAGGGGTCTGAGGGAGGGGCTTCTCAGGAAGGATGGAGGGTGGTGACCTGGTGGAGTCAGGGCAAGGTACAGAGGAGGAAGGTAGAGGACAACGGCTGCGAGTACAGGGAGGGCTCAGAGGTGCAGGAGCTCTTGATGTTGGCGGCAGACTAGGGGTTCGATGGGGAGTTACTGAGGAGCTAGAAGGATCAGGGCAGTGAGGAGGTTGAGAAGGGAGAATCATCAGGAGGCGGTAGGACTGCAGGAGGAGGAGGAGAAGAAGGTGACACCTTAGTCATCTTAGTCTTCATCATTGCTACAAGAGGAGGTTGGGCCCCCCAGGGGCCTTCCCACAATAACTTTTGTATCCAGGAGGGTGGGTCTTGGATCAAATTGATCCAAACTTCAGTATAGACCACTTGATCTGGGTGTGTGTTCAGCTTATGAGGGAGTCCGAGGATGACTTGTCAAACCTGTTGAGAGACTTGTAAGTTAAAAGTTCCCTCTAATGGCCATCCAACACCAAAGGAAGGCCACTTGAGCTCACAGAAATGTCTTAGCTTCTTAGGGTAGACTGGATCTCCATATCTGGTAGCTCGATCTTTAAAATCCTTAAAATGACCAAGAACAAGCTGCAGGGGTGACCTAGGGGAAGAAGCAGATTGACCCATAATGGCGGACAAACAAGACCAGGGCACAAAAGGACAAAGGCAAGATGGTGGAAAGCTCACAAAGAGGGAACAGAGGCAAGATGGCGGAAAGCCCACCAAGAGGGAACAGAGGCAAGATGGCGGAAAGCCCACCAAGAGGGAACAAAGGAAAGATGGCGGAAAGCCCACCAAGAGGGGACAAAGGAAAGATGGCAGAAAGCCCACCAAGAGGGGAAAAAGGCAAGATGGCGGAAAGCCCACCAAGAGGGGACAAAGGCAAGATGGTGGAAAGCCCACCAAGAGGGGACAAAGGAATCACTTGAAAAAGGGCTATGGAGACTGGAGCAGGTTGCTGATTAGCAGCCAGAAGCTGGTTTAAAATAATCAATAGCCCCCCAAAATACCATCAGATTAGGCAAAAGGCAGCTTTTATCTCAAATATGGCCTTGACCGTGAGGGTGTTCAGTAACAAGAGAATTGGGACAAGGGAAGGAAGGTGTAGAAGAACTAAGACAAGGTTCCAGCAATGTCTTGCCTGGACACGAGCCCACTGAGAGTTTTGACTCCCCAAGTGCGGTGCACCCAACGGAGGTCAGTTCCTCCTTCAAACGGCAGTAACGCGCCCTAATTAAGGCAACTTCTCGCCCAAATGAGGACAGATCTGGAAATTTAAACCAAGACACAGAAAGAGAAAGAGTTAGAAAAGGAGAGAATTGCGGAACAAAACAAAGGTAGCAAGTACCTGCTGGCAGATGAGAGCCAAGTTTAAGAAGATCCAGGTGCCTTGTTTCTCAAAAGTGCCTGATCCACCTAAGGACCAGGAGTCCAGGGGGTGAACCCCAAAAAAGGTGGTATCCCAGACAAGCCCCCAGATATGTTGGTCAAAAACAACAGACTCCAAAAATGAAAAAGTGCTTTATTAGCTGAGCTCAGCGGCAACACTGTCCCAGGAGCTGATCGGGAAAGTGTGCACCTGGCGGGGGGTGGGGGGGTGTAAGCGTTTTTAAAGTTGCAGACTGCAAGGCAAGGGGATAGAGCCTGAATATGAGTTTGTTTCCATAGGAACCAGGGAGGTGGAAAGGATTGTACAGTGGGTAAGTTACAAGGTTGCAAGTTGAACTGAGAGTATACAAATCTTACAGACAGGGGCAGTCACATAAATCTTTACAAAAAGAGAACAGGGTTTAAAGGCACATTTTAGATTTCTGAGCTTACAACACTTTCCTCCTTAGTCTCTGCTTTCCCCCTGCTGCACATCACAAACTGTGAATAGCAGTGTAATATAATTTGTACTGGACATTGACGGAAGGCAAAATGATCAAGTTTTAAAGTTTATGATTGGCAGAGAGTATGAATGGTTGATGTTATTATTCCCAGTAGAAATTCTCCCCTCACACAGTGATAGTGTCCAGAAATCAAACTAAATATATTGAAATGGTAAACAGTTCCTCCTGACAAAACCATGATCACATCACTGGAAACCAATCTTAACTAAAGAGGCCTTCATACCAGCAACATACTCTCTACACTATTTCATCTCAGTCCTCACTGAAAAAAGAATGAAAAGAAGGCAACAAAATGCCTCCAAAGACTTTATTCTCTTAAATGGTGCAAATGGCACCGAAAGAGAGAAAATTAAATAACAAATAACTGAGCTACATGAAAATGATTAAAGAAGAAATGAACTTGGCAAGCTCAAAGGTAACATGACCCAAAAGATAGTGGGATTAACAAATTTATGAATATCATTATGGAAGAAACAAAAAATCAGAAGAGTTAAAAAGTATTCAAATCACGACCAATAAATTTATCAAAGAAATGATTCAGGAGCTGACCAGATCTCGCTGCTGCCCCATGCGGCACCTTGGCGGCCCAGCCTATTAGTGACCTCTGCATCTGCAGCCCCTGGGGCGGGGGGTAGGGGCTTGCTGCAGATTGCAAGCTCCCTGAGGGCAAAGTGCAGGAGGCATGGGGATTAGACTGGCTAACAAGACAAGATTATCCCACCCCAGGAGGAGAGAAGACAGGGAACCCGCCGCTGTCCCCACCGCAGCCACTGCCCCCCGACCCAGCCAAGCCAATACACCCAGAAAATAAATTGACCAATCATGGCAGGATGCGGAATGGCGGGGCCCAATCCCAGCACGAGAATGCTAACCAAGGACCCACCTGCAACCTGGGCTTAAAGGGCGTGGGGGCTTGGAGCCGTGGGGCCAAGGCCAACCAGATCTCACCCAGCAACTCAAATCTGAAGAACCCCCCGGCCGGAATGCCCTCCTTCAGCTCCCTCAAGGGGGGAAAAAAATGATTCATGAAAAGGTGCCAAATAGAAAGCCAAGAGATAATGAATTCTATCAAATACATGAGCTGTAGAAATAACTAGTGTGAAAAAGAGTCTCAGACCTGAAGTAGAGAATGGAAACACATGATATACTAAGAGATACCTTAAGCTTGACAAGAAAACTAGGAAAATTCACCCAACTGCTACTAGATTATGCCAAGTAGATTAACCTAAAGCTAAATGGAGTTAGAAATTAGAGAACAGCATAATTGGAGTAAAAACTGTGTTTACAGATATATAGCAGAAAACTTTCCATGTGTGGGGAAAGAACTCAACACACAAATGAGGCTCATAGAGCAAGGATGAAAAAACAAATCTTTCCCATGACATATCACAGAAAAATCCCAGAAGCACAGCACAAAGACAGAATCCTCAAAACTTTCAAAAAAAAGCAAAAAAAAAAAATCACTTACATAGGTAAATCCATTAGAATTGCAGCAAACTTCTGAACACTAATGTTAAAGGCCAAGAGAAATTACTGTTTTAAGTCCTAAAAGGAAACACCTTTCAATGGAAACTAATATATCCTGCAAAACTATATTTAAAAATCAGTGGAGGAATAAAGATATTGTACACCAAATAACTCCTTACTCATGAAAACCAAACCCATGTACCAGAAAATACTCAAGAATATTTTGGAGTAACACAGGGAAGCCACTAGAACCAAAAAGCCTGATGGACTGAATATATCAAGCAAGATGAATGGTTATAATAATTATAAAGAAGTCAAAGGGGGAAAAAAACTCCAGAGTAAGTCATTTCTTATCAGTAATAACTCAATAAAAATTACCTCACCACCCCAATTAAAAGACACAGATTGGTACAATGTCAAAAAAGAAAATCTGATGTTTTCTTGCATTCCAAATATGCATATACTCCAAAAAGTCTTTGATAAACTAAACATCAAAGGGTGAAAAGCTATTCTAGGCATGAGGATCCTGAAAGCAAGTAGGGGTAGCAGTTTTATTTTCAAAGTAGACATCAAGATTACACTGATCAAAAGAGCAGACAAAATTATATAATGTGCCAGTTATATGAAGGTAAGTATACTGATACTCAGTGCATAACTAGCTAAAGGAAAACTTCAACAGGAAGAAAGAACAGTTGTTAATATATATGCACTGAATATCAGTGCACTCACCTTCATATGACAGACACTGTTGGACAGAAAAGATCAAATAAACCCCATCACAATAAGTGACCTCAATATTCCACTTTCACAAATACACAGATCAACTTAATACAAAAAGAAATACAAGAAGTTTCAAGCTTTCAAATATTTTCAAACAAATGGACTTAAAAGACATCTGCAGAGTGTTCCATCCTCTTTACAGCAGAATACTCATTCTCCACAGTACTCTTAAATTTATATACCAATAGAACCTGCATAACTACAGATGAACCCATTATATTGTGGTGTCAGAGCACACTGAAACTAGAAATCAACTGCAAAAGAAATCACAAGAATTTTACCAACATTAAGTAGCACATTCCTGAACGCTCAGTTACACATCAAGAAGAAATTAAACAATTACTAGAATTGATTGATAAGCCAATACAACATATAGAACCTATGAGACAATGACTACAGTTCTATGAAGGGTTTCAAGAACAAATCTGAACTGATAAAAACTACATGATACTGGCACAAAACCTAGATCAATGGAAAAGAACAGAGGACTCCACCTCAGTACATTTGGCCATCTGATCTTTGGCAAAAGAGCTAGAAACACACTGAAGATAGCTTGTTTACCAAATGGTGCTGTGAAAACTGGCTCTACGCATACAGAAGATTGATGGTAAACCCACATCTCTCACCAAGTATTAAAATGAATCAAGTATCTAAACATTAGAACAGAAATAACCTGCCAGAATAAAATAGTTAAAATGTGTGGTCATAAGCAATGACTTTTGTAACACAACTCCATTTGTACAAGATCTAATATCAACAATCAACAAATGAGATTATGTCCAATTTAAAACTTTCTGTACAGCAAAGAAATAACATATTGAAGAGACAACCTACAAAACAGGAGAAACATTTGGCCACCTATACCTTGGACAGAAGACTATTACTGAGAATGTATAAGGCCCTCAGAATATTAGATCTCACAAAGTACAAAAGACTTAATCAAGAAATGTGCACCAGAAATGAATAGACACAGAAGTACAAATGGGCCATAAATGCATGAAATACTCAGGGGCACTGGCTGTTAGACAAATGCATCTTAACACTGAGATTCCATCTTATTCCAGAAAGAATAGTTAGCATCAAGAGACCAAATAATAACAAATGTTAGAGAGGCTATTGGGATAAAGGAACCCTTGTGTGTTGTCGATGGGAATGTAAACTAGTATAGCTACTATTGAAGTCAGTATGAATGTTACTCAAAAAAGTAAAGGTAGAAAATCGATCCAGGGCCAGGGGTTTAGCTCAGCAGCACAAGCATCTGCCTGGCAAGCATGAGGTTGTAAGTTTGATTCCTGGTACTAAAAAAAAAAAAAAAATTGATCCAGCTATTCCCCTTATAGATATATTTTGGAAAAAGTTAAAACAAAAAAAAAATTACAGTGATACATCCATACTTATACTGATAGCATCACAGCTCACAATACCTGAATCTTGGAAGATGAGTGAATAGAGAAAACATATTTATATGCAACAAAATACTGGGCTACTATGAAAAAGTATAAATTTGAATCATTTGTAGGAAAATGGATACACCTGCAGACAACATTAAAACCTTGGTTTGTGAAAATAATTCATCCCACTAACAATTCAAAGCACTTGTATATCAGAGCAGACAGAGAAAAAAGTTAAGAATCGTGTAATGTTTATCAGGACATAATACTCATATTGCATCACATTGCTCATTAATCAAGTTAAAACTTCTTAGAAATGTTTTCTCATCTTACAAAACACTTGAAGACCATATTACAATTCAAGATTTGACTGTGTAAATTTACTGAAATCACACACAAGCTTAAATATCACGTGCTTTTGTTTATACTAAAACTCAAAAGTATAAACAATATAAAGAACAAAATAAATGATAATGGGGGAAAGGAATAAAAATAAATGGAAGGATGAGTAGAGAAAACTGCAGTTGGGAGGGAAGGGAGAGGAAGAAGACATAAAAAGGAATTAAGATATGTTTTGTGTATGTACCAGCTCCCAACAGTGAATGTAATCACTGATGTTAACATTCATTAATTTAATCACTATTAATGGAGTCATGTGCTAATAAATATTAAAAACAACCAAATTTGTAAAATGTCTCAATTTTACCAATTTTTTTCCACATCACTTAGTACTAAATAAGTCTTTGAATACTGATGTTGACATAGGGGGATGAAACTCCCAACCTACTATATGTCCGGTAAAAGCTAGTGTTTTCTAAAATTGAAGAATGAATTTTAAGAACAACAGAAGTAAAGAGCAGAATACATTTATTGAAAGAAAGAAAGGTTCTGTCTGAGAGAGAGTCATAAGGGGTCCCGAGTGGGTTGCCAAAGACTATCTTTTATAGAGACTTTTATAAAGTAAAATCATGAGGTGAGAGGGGTCCAAAATGGGGAAAACTGGGAAACTTGCAAGGCAGATGGGCATGAGGTGGAACAGAACTATGGTCAACCAATAAGATTAATTGTTCAGGTAAAACTGACCTGAAAATCAGGGACAAATGGGAAGGGAGTCGCTTAGTAAGTGGACATTATGTAGCAGTGACACTTCTGTAGGGGGTTGGCATAGTGACTCCTGGCTTCATTAAGGTGATCCATAACTATTTAGAATATTGATCCCTACTTTTTATACTAAGGGTGTGGTGACATTTGTTTTGCCTTTTGTCTTGAGATTTGGCCCACAGCGGAAGGTGACTTTCTCCTCTAAGGTCACAAGACATCTGATACTCTGTGCCCATTCCCTGGAGTGCCTAGCGCTGTCTGACTGCCTATAATATTTCTATCTGACTTAGCTACCTATATAATAATGTGTCCTCTAACAACTTAGCACTCAACTATTTTTTTGTTGAAATAATAGGCCAGTTAAATACTTATATACTTATAAAACATTTTGCTAAAACACATGCCTTTTAGAGACATTATCAATCTCTTACCCTATTTTTTGCTCTTGTTTTAGTTTGCATTGTTTTAAAAGTATCTTCAAATATCTTGTAAAACATTAAACCATCTCTGTAATTTTTCTCTTCAATCTGAAATGTATTTTTTACTACATGCTCTGCTTAAAAAGCTCTTGGGTCTACATGAAATTGCCTGTGAATCTGGGAAAATTATAAAATAGTTCTAGTTTTACTATTAAATTCAAATTATTGCAATTATCATTATCCCAAGTCCTATGATTATAATAATCACTGGCAGATACCATTACATTTGCTAATCATAACTGAAGTTATGCTGATAATATAGTGCTGATTCAAGTGCAATGTTTACTTTGTATTACTGTTTTTTTAAACAGTGGTCACACATATGACTAAATTGGGCCACTCATGAGTAAATTGGGACAGTTTATTGGGATATATATATATAATTGGGATTTATATATATAATTAGGATATATAATTGGAGATATATATCTATATCAATATAGATATAGATATAGATATAGATATAGATATAGATATAGATATAGATATATATCTCCAATTATATATATATAATTATATATATATAATCACTAGACTGACTATACTGATTTTTGAGGGAGGAGGGAAGGGAAAAACAGACAAGCTTAATCCTTTACTTTTCTATAATTGCAATTTCTTTCAGTGAGCATTTGTTTATCTTAAAAAATGTTTCCTGAGAAAATTAACTGGTTAGAGTAATAGTATAGTGTGATACAGAGATAAATGCATATTGAAATATTATTCTATAAAATTTTCATACTCTCAGTAAAAAGAAACATACTGTAAAACTTTATAGTACTCAAATGAAAAAACTGTACCCTGTGACTTCAAGTTGAAAATTATAAGCATAGAAGATAACTATACTGGTATACAGACCTATTGAATAGGTTATACATGGGAATTTTCTCTAAACACTCATAGTATACAGAATCTCAAAGAGCCCCATCATGGAAGGATATTGTTGCTGTATGTCACTTCAGAAATATTTTCTTATAGATAGGAAAAAGGAAGAAAAATATAAAGGATTATTTAATCACCATTTGGTACAGCACAGTTTCCCTACACCATCTCATTTTCCCTCCATATTTGGCCTCAGGTCAAAGAGCAGAAAACTGATTTGATAAGTAGAGTGTATTATTCCAAAGTCATTAAAAAACTAACATTGGAAACCTTAGTAGTATAACCTGGAACTTGGGTGAGTATGTTGGCTTGATTCACCTACAATCTATCATTGACACAGAAAAATATAACTTTAGAGTCACCTATACTTTGGGCTATTTGACTCATTTTCCTCCTAGTTGAGTGCCCTTCAGTAGTAGCAAAGAGATTCTATCATGTTGACAAATTAGGAATCAAACTGTGGAACAGAAGAATGTTTTTATACCCCAAACGTATGAAACACTGATTTCAGTCAGGAAAGTAACAACCATAAATCAATTGCTTTTATTTTCTACTTTGAACTTTTTACTTTAATAGTTTGTATTGTTGTTGTTGTTGTTGTTGTTGTGCTATTCCATACAATCTATTGTTGTTATTTTTTTTAAAAAATTGTGTTTTCATAAATTTTTTGTTTGATGGTTTCTTATAAAAGAGAAACTAAATACTATGTATTCATTGAAGACATATTTTGTGTACTTGTAGCATTCTTGCCACTGTTTAAGGCATTACTGGTACAATATTAAATTTAATAGTGAAAAATCATTACCTTCATGGAGCCGCTATTATATGGAGTAAAACAGACAAGTAAATCAAGTAAAATACTGTACAAGGTCTGGTGGTAAAGTTGCTTTTCTGTTACAGATAAATAGTTGGATTTGAGGTAACCAGCACAATCCAGGAATCCTGAGCTGCTCATAGTGATAGATTTAACCCTAGATTGAGCATGATAACACCTGTCCATTTTGTCACATTGGCAAGTATTGATTTTAAGGTTTAGTACTTGAGGTACAGTAGTAAAACAACAAGAGTCCTATTAGAAGCATGTGCGTAAAACCAAAGTGTCAATCACTGTACTAGAAGAGAGGGCAAAAGAAAATAACAGAATGAAGCATGGAAAAAAAACAAAGATGGAAAATACACATAAAAGGATAAGAAACATAGAATCTGAGATTTAAAATACATGTAATTAGTGTCAGAAAGAGTAGAGAGGAAATAGGGAAGGTACATTATTTAGAAAGATAATACTGAGAATTTTTCAAAATTGATGAAACACTGCAATGTGTAGATTCAAGAAGTTTTATAAACTTGGAATAAAAAGACATCCCTGTGTTGGCACATTTTGATAAAACTATTGGAAACAAAAGGCATAGAAAAAGGAAAATAGCCAAAATTTAGAAAAGCAGTAACTTGAATGAAACCTAATATTTCAATGGAAATGAAGTATATGTACTACAACATGAAAATAACTCCAATCTGAGAAGGCTATCCAACAAAGACATTCCTCAAGGATAACAGAATTTTAAGAATAACAGTAAATCATTTGTCAAACACACTTAATGGTAAACTCATGATTTTTCCATTTTGCTCTTTACAGATATTCTCCATTAGAAATAAACTAACGTCTAACTTTAGTTAATAACATACATGATGAAGCCTTTATGAATAAAAAAGTAATGTGTGAAACATTTTGAAATCAATCAAATATTCAACAAAGATCAAAGAGAAATAAAAATAGTAAATATGAAAAAATATAACTACACTTTTTTGGATCACATTGGCAGTGGTGGATATTGGCCATATATAGTGGTAATTAACATCTTTTGGAAGTTATATGCATGGAATTAAGCACAATGCAATATGTATAACTCAGGCAAATGTTTAATTCAATAATAAATTTAAAACAACAAGATAGTATGTTAGAAACTGTAGTATAATCAGGAAAATATTATACACCAAGAATGATAATACAGTCATCTCAAAAGATTTAATGGCTCTGAAAAATTCCTATCCACTAATGACCTCATAGTGTTTATAATGATATAGCCTAACATATAGATATTCATCTTTGTGGAAATGCTGATGTTAAACAGACATACTGTTTGCTAATTGTAAAAAATATAGTACAAAGTGTTATATACTGTGTATAATGCTTGATAAATAATTGAGTTACTAACTTGTGTACTTACTGTACTATTATTATTATTTCAGAATGTACTCATTCCACTTTGTGAACACAAGCTTATTTTGTAGCAGTATGACATGTTATGTGGCCTCATACATTTTATATTTACTGTGTCTCTTTACTGCCTCATGAGAACAAGTCTAATGATTGACCTGTAACTTCTAGGTTATGCAGAAACTATGCATCATTTAACAATGGGAATACATTCTGAAAAGATATAGTATTAGATTATTTCATTGTTTGTGTAACAACATCATGATAAACACAGGCTACATGAAATAGCCTGTTGCTCATAAACACATGCAGCTTTGTTACTGTGTGAATATTTTAGACAATTGCAGCCCAAGTATTTGTGTTCTAAACATATCAAAACATAGCAGATGTAAACTAATAATACTGTATAAAAGACAAAAAATGATATGCTTATAATAAGGACACTTAAACATTAGTGGCGCCTTGCTGGACTGGTACTTGTTCTGGGTGACTTGGTGAGCAGTGACTAGGGCATTACTGTACACTTCTATAAACTATTAATATGATCATTTTAGGCTAAACTGAATTTATTTAAAATAGTTTCTTTTCAACAATAAATAACTTTTTGTAACTTTTATTTCTAACCATTTTGAAATCATCTTTTTAACTTTTTTCTAATTACTCTTAAAACACACTGTACCACTATACATCGTAGTTCCATTTTCGTTTTGTACAATTTCTTCCCATTTCACAATATCTATTGTACATTTTGGACCTTATTTTCTCTTTTTTTATTAAATTTTATTTAAAGAGAAAAGAAGCAAAATAAAAAAGGGTAGAAATAATACAAATTCAAAAAATAAACAGTAGGAAATCACTACTTGATAAATTACATATTGTCTTCTTAGACATAGTTGTTCAAGCTACAAAATGAAAGCATAAAAAGTGGACATTCACACACAGACTGCAAACACTTCTGTCCAATGATCCAACAGAAGCTTAGTAATATGGTTATCTATCTTACACACTTAAACAGACATGCAATTATATTCTTTAGAGCACTTTCTTTTCCTCTTTTTTTACAATAGCATTAACACATTTTGGGTTTTATTACTCCTACAGTTCTTATTACTTTTTACACTAGAGACACAATGTGATATTTATAAATATGACTCAGTTCATGAATGAGGATAGTCTCAAGTTGTCTCCATTTACCTATGAAGGTCTTAAAGTCATCCTTTTTTATAGCTCAGTAATATCCCATTGTATAAAAATACCACATGTTTTTCATCCACTCTGTGGTTGATGGGCATTTTGGTTGTTTGCAAGATTTAGCTATTACAAATTGTGCTGCTATGAATATGGGTGCACATGTATCACTGTGATGTGACCTTTTCAGTTTTTCTGGGAAAATACCCAGGAGGGGAATAGCTGGATTCAATGCAACTTCAAATCCTAGTCTTCTGAGAAATCTCCGTATTGATTTCCATAGTGGTTGCACCAGTCTACACTCCCAGCAACAGTGGAGTAGTGTTCTTTTCCCCCGCAGCCTCACCAACATTTGTTATCAGTAGATTTTTGACGGCAGATATTCTTTCCAGAGTGAGATGAAATCTCAGTGCTGTTTTATTTTGCATTTCTCAAATGAACAGTGATAGTGAACATTTCTTCATGTATTTATTTGCCATTTGCATATCTTCATCTGAGAACTATATGTTCATCTCAGATGCCCATTTTTGGAGAGGGTCTTTGAATTTGGGGGGGCTTGATGTTTTTCAATCCTTTATATGTTCTGCTTTGTCTGAGGGGTTGCTGGCTAAAATTCTTTCCCATTCTGTGAGTTTTCTTTTCACTCTGTTGGTGATTTCGCTTGAAGCGCAAAAACTTTTCAATATATGAGATCCCAGTTGTTGATTCTCTGAAGTGTTTCCCATGCAGTTTGTGTTTTGTTCATGAATTCTCTGCCTACCCCTGTGTCACCAAGACTTCTACCTACCTTGATTTCCAATATATTTAGTGATTCTGTTTTATTTTTATTTTTATTTTATTTTATTTTATTTTTGGCGGTACCGGGGATCAAACTCATGCCCTTGCACTTGCCAGGCAGGCACTTATGCTACTGAGCTAAATCCCTAGCAAAGTGTTTCTGTTTTAATATTTAGATCTTTGATCCCTTCTGGTTTTGCTTTTGTGCATGGTGATAGGCATGGATCTAGTTTCAGTCTTTGGCATGTGAAAACCCAATTTTTCCAACACCATTTATTGAGGAGGCTATCCTTCCAGTGAACATGTTTAGCCCCTTTGTCAAATATCAGGTGGCTGAGTGTCTTTGTATTTATACTTGCATCTTCTAATCTGTTCTATTGATCATTAGGTTTATTTCTTTGCCAGTACCATGCTGATTTTATCACTGTGGCTTTGTAGTATAGTTTCAAGTCAGGAATTGAGCTGCCTCCTGCTTTGCCTTTGTGGCTTAGAATTGCCTTTGCTATTCTAGGTTTCTTCTGGTTCCAAATGAATTTTTGGTATGTTTTCTCTAGATTTGTGAGGTATGTTAATGGTATTTTGATTGAAATTGGGAGTATAGCCATTTTTACAATGTTGGTTCTTCCTAGCCAAGACCAAGGAATATCCTTCCATTTTCTAATATCCTCTTCAATCTCTTTTTTTAGCATAGCATAATTTTCAGCATATAGGTGTTTTACTTTCTTGGTTAGGTTGATTCCTAAGTGTTTCATTTTTTTAGATGTTATTGTGAAGGACAATATTTCCATAATTTCTTTCTTGGTGAGTTTCTTGTTTGTGTACAGGAATGCTATTGATTTATGCATGTTGACTTTGTAGCCAACTACACTGCTGAATTTGTTTATTACCTCTAGCAGCCTTTTAATGGCGTTTTTGGGGTCTTCTATATAGAGTATCATATTATCTGCAAATAGAATTTAACTTCTTCCTTTCCCATCCTTTTATTTCTCTCTCTTGTCTGATTGCCCTGGCTAGTGTTTCCAGAACTATCTTGAAAAGGAGTGGTGATAGTGGACATCCTTGTCTTGCTCCTGATTTTAAAGTGAAAGCTTTCAGTTTTTGTCCATTTAGTATAATATTGACTGTTGGTTTGTCATAGATGGCCTTTATAAGGTTGAGGTAGACACCGTGTATTCTGAGTTTCTGAAGGGTTTTTATCATGAACATGTGTTGGACTCTATCGATAGCCTTTTCTGCATCTATTGAGATGATTGTGTGGTTTTTGTTTTTGGCTCTGTTGATATGTTGTATCACATTTATTGATTTGTGTATGTTAAAACATCCCTGCATTCCTGGAATGAACCCCACTTGGTCATGATGTATAATCTTCTTGATGATTTGCTGCATTCTATTTGCCAGTATTTTATTGAGAATCTTTGCATCAGTTTTCATTAATGAAAATGGCCTATAGTTCTCCTTTTTGGTTGGGTCTTTCTCTGGTTTTGGTATGAGAGTTATGCTTGCCTCCAGGAATGATTTAGGGAGGACTGCTTTCTTTTCAATTTCATTGAAGAGTTTAAGGAATATTGGCATCAAATCTTCTCTAAATTTCTTATATAATTCAGCTGTGAATCCATCAGGACCTGGACTTTTCTTTGTTGGTAAGTTTTTTATTACATTTTCAATTTCAATAGCTTCTATTGGATTATTCAAAATTGCTATATCTTCTTGGTTGAGATTTGGTAGTTCATATGTTTCTAGAAATCTGTCTATTTCCTCTGTGTTTTCCTCTCTATGTGAGTAGAGATTTTCAAAGTAGGTATTCATGATCTTTTGAATTTCCATGGGATCTGTTGTAATTTCCCTCTTTTCAGTCCTTATTGCGTGAATTTGTTTTTTTTTCTTTCTTTTTCTTTATAAGGTTAGCTAGAGGTTCGTCAGTTTTGTTTATTCTCTCAAAAAACCAGCTCTTTGATTCATTAATTCTTTGTATTGTTTATTTAGTTTCGATTGCATTGATTTCTGCTCTAATCTTTACTATTTCCTCTCTTCTATGAGCTTTGCATTTAACTTGCTCTTCTTTTTCTAGTAGCTTGAGGTGAAGCATTAGGTTGTTTATTTGTGCTTGTTCTATTTTCATGATATGACTATTTATTGCTATATATTTCCCTCTTAAGACCACTTTCATTGCATCCCATAGGTTACAATAGGTTGTTTCCACATTTTCATTAAATTGTAGGTATTGCTTTATTTCTTCCTTAATTGCATCTGTAGCCCACTGGTTGTTCAGAAGGTTGTTATTTAATTTCCATGTATTTATGCAGGCTTTGCAAGTTCTTTTGCCATTAATTTCCAATTTCAGTGTGCTATGGTCAGATAGTATGCATGAGATAATTTCAATACCCTTGCCTTTACCTAAGAATGTTTTATGGGATAATATATGGTCTATTTTGGAGAATGTCCCGTGTGCAGCTGAGAATAATGTGTATTCTGTGTGGTTGGGTGGAACATTCTGTAAACATCTACTAAGTCTAGTTGCTCACAGGTATGATTCAGTTCTATTACTTCTTTGCTGACTTTTTGTCTAGTTGATCTATCTCTTTGTGACAGTGGGCTGTTAAACTCCCCTGTAATAATTGTGTTGTTGTGTATTTGGTTTTTCATGTCCTTTAGTATCTGTCTTATATTGTTGGGTGCTCCTGTGTTTGGTGCATGTATATTTATAATTATTAGTTCTTCTTCTTGAATTTTTCTGCTTACAAGTATGTAGTGACCTTCTTTGTCTCTTTTAATCATTTTAGGTTTGAAGTTCACATTGTCTGCAAATAGAATAGTTACCCCTGCTTTTTTTCTGGGTTCCTGTTGCATGGAATACTGTTTTCCATCCTTTGACTGTTAATCTATGAGTTTCCTTTTGGGTCAGATGTGTTTCTTGTTTACAGCATATTGTGGGATCCTGTCTCTTGATCCATTCTGTCAACCTATTTCTTTTGTTAGTTGAATTGAGGCCATTTACATTTATAGATATCACTGATATGTACTGGCTCAACTTTGCCATGTTATGTTCCAATAATTTGCTCTCTGCTTTTCCCCCTTATTTAATTGCTTGTCCTACCTGGTGGTTTCTTTCTGTTGTTCTGGGGATTGTGGTCATTTTTATCTCTGTCTAGTATGCCTTTGAACACTCTTTCTAGGGTTGGTTTGGTGGACCTAAATTTCTTCAGTTGTTCTTTGTCATGGAAGTGTATTGTTTCTCCATTAAATTTGAATGAAAGTTTGGCTGGGTACATCAGTCTAGGTTGAAAGTTGTTTTCTTTCAGGGCTTAAAATATTTCATTCCAATCAAATCTTTACTTTAAGGGTTTGTGCTAAAAAGTCTGCTGTGATTCTAATGGGCTTTCCTCGATAGGTGACTTGCGTTTTTTTCTCTAACTGCTTTTAGTATTCTGTGTATATGTGTATATGTGTCTGTTAAGACACATATCTTAATTATTATGTGTCTGGGTGTAGATTTATGTTGGTTGTGACTGTTTGGCATTCTGTATGCCTCACTTATCTGCATATCAGATTTTTTCCCCATGTTTGGGCAGTTTTCTCCTATTATTTCTGTGAGTATTTCACATATGTCATTTGTATTGACTCCAGTGTCTTTACTAATGCCTATTAATCTCATATTGTTGCTCTTGGCATCATCTTAAAGCCTCTGGATTGTCATTTCATGCTGCTTTGTTATTTTTTAAAGTTCTATCCTTTCATGATCACTAATTGTGATCCTGTCCTCAAGGTCCGAAATCCTATCTTCAGCTTCATTTAAACGGTTTTGCATGCTTTGAATCGAATTTTTTGTTTCTTGGATGTCTCTTTCAGTTTGCCTCATGAATTCTGCTTGTTTTATATATTGTTCATTCAAGGTTTCAATCAGTTTCCCAAGTTCCTGTACTTTTTTCTCTCTTTCTTCTTTAGCTGCGCTCAGCAACTCCTTTGCTAAGGTTGTTACTTGTATCTTTACATGGGAGAGTACTTCTAATTTGATTTCCTCTATGGCCTCGCAGAGTTGTTTTTAAATTTCATTAGCTATATTTTCAGAGATTCCTGGTGTGTTACCTTTGGAGTCCTCTATTTCAGTGTCTCTTATACTGTTGCGCTGCTCAAGCATCCATCCTGTTGCGCTGGATGTTTGAGACTACATTCTGCTTTTTCGTTTTGCCATTTTCCTCTTTCAAATTAGTGTTTGGTTCTTCAGACCCATTAGTGTGAACTGTTGGTAGTGTTTATCTTGGTGTCCTACTGTAAGGTTGATGTTTGTCCAGTTGCTGGGTTCCACAATGAATAAGTTGGCCAGTCACCTGACTCCCTGCTGCAGGGCCTATTGGGTGAGTCCTGTATTCTTCCTCGGCTGACAAGCCTAGTAGTATTGATGTAGGTCAGCTTTTAGTTCCTGCTAATACTTTATCTTCCGGTTATTCCAGGTCATCAAATCTCCCTGTCTATAGTGTTTGTGTCAGCTGAGGCCCTACTGTGTCCCTATTGTGTGCCTGTGTATCTCATAAGCCCTTTTGATTTTCTTCAAGTTGGGGGAGTCCTTTTCGACACACTCCTCACTCTGCCTGATGTTTTCTGTGTGTAGGAAGGGGTCACCCTCACTCTTGTCAGACTCACCAAGGTCTTACAGTTAGTTGGAGGGAGCTTTACTACTGGTCCTATTTACCCACTGTACACCTCTATTTTAGGGGCATACTCACCACACTGACTGGAGCCAGTTTAGATCTTGTTATGGTGAGGCAGTCACTTAATGTCCCTTCAGTGTAGCACAGATAGTCTGCTGTAGTTTGAGATTCCTCTGGGTGCAGAGTTCCAAGTTTGCCCGGTGTGTATTGGGGTTCTGCCAGCCACTGGAGCATGCACAATCAGGGCCCAGGATGGGTACCTGGCCAGCTGGCTGTTTGGGGTTCACCGAGCACAGTCCAGTTCCAAACCATACATTTTTAAAAGAGTTATTATCAATATTTTATAAAAATAAGCTGCTGCAACTAAACACACATGCACACTCATGCACATAAACCAAGTAATTTGATTCAAAATTATAGAAAGTATTTGAATAGAAATTTCTCCAAAGATTACAACGAATGCCCAAAAACATCTAAAAGAAGAAAATTCAAATTAAAGCCACTATAAAATATCACCTCAGATCCAGTAGGATGACTACTACAAAAAAAGAAAAAGTTTATAACAAGTGTTGGTGAAAATGAGGAAAATGTATCCAGACCTTTTTTGAAAAAAGAATTCACAGCCTAATTGGGTTTTCAAAGCTGTTCACAACCCTTCTCTAATGGGAAATGAAAGGACATGGGGTTGAGTGTTTATAGTTTACCTTACTTCCTTTACCTGGTGAGCAGCCTAATGTCTAGATATCTAATCTGTCAACATGAAGTTCCTCACACAGAAAAGTATTTTGTACTGACATTTTCCCTTGTTGCTTCTGGCTGATCCATGCTCTGTTTATGCCACCCTCAGGATCTGTAGTTCTGTGCTTGTAGTTCTGTGTGTAGTTCTGTAGTTCTGAGCTTGTGTTCTATTAAGCACTCAGTGGAAAAACCAGTTTGGGCTAGCTCCTGGATCTGCTGTTGGCAGTCA
The DNA here is from genome assembly GCA_004027295.1 of Dolichotis patagonum. Taxonomy (NCBI): domain Eukaryota; kingdom Metazoa; phylum Chordata; class Mammalia; order Rodentia; family Caviidae; genus Dolichotis; species Dolichotis patagonum. Next base: position 18,438 of record PVJX010017750.1, on the reverse strand, counting down.
CAAATTCAGTGCATCATCAGAATAGGAAACAAGTCCAAGTATGAGTCAGGAGGTGATCTTTTAGGATTAGGTGAGGCAAGCAGGAAGGGCAAGGCATAGCAAAAGAACAAAGCAACTAGTAATATACATAAAGAAACAGGGCATGGTCACTTTAAATTTGTGACCAAATGCCTCAGTAGTCCATTTAAAGGAAGTCGTAGGAAAGTAAGCCCAGTATCTTATCTCTGACCACCTGCCTGGGTCATTTGATGTGAGATTCTATTTGTAATGCTTAGGAAGCAGTATTTTCCAGGTTATTTGCCATAATGACTGCATAGAATAGTGTTGTCATTATGGAAAATAGTATAGAGATTTGTCAAAATTTAAAAATAGGACTATCATATGATCCAGAGATCCTACTTTTGGGTTTTAATCCAAAGGAATTGAAATTAGAGTATCAAATAAAGATTTATAGTCCATGCTTATTGCAGTATTCACAATAGCCAAGATGTGGAAGTAACCTAAGTCTATCAATGGAAAAGTGGTTTATGAAATAAGGTAAATCTATACAATCAAATATTACTTAGTCATAAAAAGGGAAAATCATCTCATATGTGATGCCTTTAATAAACTATAATGTTATTGTTAATAAACAATAGCAATTTAACCTAAAGAAATAACCAAATAAGTTTAAAATTCAGATAAATAAAAGCTGACAGTATTGAGGTTAAGAAAATCAATCCTTGGAAGTGATTAAACTCAAAAACACTGACAATATGGACTGAGATACTAAAATGGCACAAATCATCAGCACCAGATATTTTTAAAATAAGGCATGCTTATGGTACTTTCTGATAGTAACATTCCTAACTATTCTGTCAATAAACTGAAAAACATAGGTGAACCTTGAAAATGTTGAGAGTCACTATCATCAGAAAACAAAATGGTATCATGAGTAACAGGTATTTATTAAGTAAATCTGCTTCCAAAATCCTTCACATAGTGGGCTGGAGATATAGCTCAGCAGTACAGTGGCTCCCTGGCAAGCACGAGGCAGTGAGTTTGATTACCAGTACCAAAAATATATTAATAAGTAAATCTTCACATACTTTGAGATGATGTCACTTATAAATGTTATGGAGGATTTAAAGAGCAAATTGCTCTTTTTTTGTACTGGGGATTGAACTCACAACCTTGCACTTCCAAGGCAGGCACTTATGCCACTGAGCTAAATCCTTGGCCCTAAAATATCAAGGTTTTTTTTTTTTTTTTGGTGCTGGGGATTGAACTTATGACCTTGTGTTTACCAAGCAGGCACTCACACTGCTGAGCTGAGGCCTTTATATGTAAATGGAGGCAGCTTTAGACTATCCTCATAAGTGAAATAAACATGATTCACATTAGTAAATATCACATTGTCTCTCTAGTGTAAAAAATAATAAAAAAATGAAAAAGTAATAAGACCCAAAATGTATAATAGATATTGTAAAAATCAAAGGGAAGAAGGAAAGTGCTCTAAAGGTTATAACGGTATGTATAATCGTATAAGATAGATGACCATATTACTAAGTTTTTGTTGTATCATTGAACAGAATGGTTTGCACTGTCAATATCTGAGTGTCTATCCACTTTTTATGCTTTCACTTTGTAACTTGAACCACTATTTCTAAGATGACAATATATAATGTATCAACTAGTGATTCTTTAGTGGTAATTTTTTTTGTTGAACTCAGTATTATTCTACTCTTCTTTTCTATTTTTTCTTTCTTTCTTTAAATAAAAAAAGAGCAAATTGCTCATTTTAAAGGAACTTTTCCAGATAACAATAAATGTTCATTTTATGAGGTCTCTGTAACCTACTTTTGGTTAAGTATGACTGACATTTCTTTTGGGAGTATTTTAAAAAGGCTTACTACATATCCTTTCAGTACTGTACTCTTCCTCATTGTTGGACTATAATATATGACAGCCAAAACTTATGGGAAGAGATTTAATTTGTATCACAGTTTCAGAGAGTTCAGTCCATATTAAGTAGTAGGCTTCAAAACATTGTGATGGAAGGGTGTTGCCAAGTAAAGCTGCACACAAGAGTGCCTGTGGGAGGTACACTTTCCAAAGGCATGCCTCCAGTAGCCCACCCCGTACTGGGCTCCACCTCCCTAACCACACATTTAGCTGTGAACATCAGTGGGTCAGTCCACCCATGAGTATAGCATACATAGAATTCAATCATTTCTTTAGGAGTCTCTTAATCTAGTTAAACTGACAATTATGGTTAACCAACATATAAAGTGTTGAACAAACCTACCTAATGAATGTTTCATTTTCTAAGAGATGAACTTTTATTTCACTTACCATTTACTGACTATAGCGTTAGATTCTGTGAAGTTGTTTTTTTAAAATATGTAGATTTTTGTCCAGTAGAAATGTTATAGTTTTCTATCATGTAACAGATATAACCTCCTAAATTATACTTTTATTGCCTTGTAGATTATTAGTTTTGTGTATCTACCTGTCAATCTTAGTCCAAGATTTTTTCATTACATATATATCTTCTCTCAGATTCTCCTAGAACAGATTGACTCAATGGGTCAGGGCAATCTTTACTGTTACTATAAACATGTCCAATCTATATTTCCTTTTCACCTGTTTCTAATTTTAAGATACACTTTGAAATTACAAATCCTGACTATGACAGAATAAAAATAGGAAAATTTTATATAAGTTTCACTCATTACATAGATTTTAAATCCTTAACAAGAATTTATTTAATTGAATTCAATGACATAAAAAAGAAATGATATGGCACAACCAAATTGGATTATTCCAGGATTGCAAGACGGGTGTGTCATCTGAAAACTGGGATGAATTCACCATGTTCATAGCATAACAAAGATGAAAACACATGATTATCTACTTTACATGATGATGCAACATTGTGAAATGATGAAAGCTTCTTTTGAGTTTAAGAACAAGACAAATATAACTGAATATCTTTATTATTAAGCTGGCAGAAAATGGAAAATAAATAACTTAGAGAAATATATAAATAAAATGAACCCATCATTATTTCCAGATTATAATTACATAAATAAAAAGTGTAAAACAAATCTTTGGAAATATTCTTAGAATTAGTGCTGAGTTTAGTGACATTTGCACATACACTATTAATTTCCAAACAGTTTTGTCTGTGTCTATTATGTATAAGACTACCTTCCATTTTCATGTTGAATGACTTTGGGTTTATTTTTTAATACCTGTTGTCTCAGTTTCCTCATTTAAAAAATAAGGATGATAATACTGTGCTTCATTGATTTTTTTTCTGTACTTTAGCATCTTTGATTAATCTTATCCTATGTTTTACTTATTTTACTTATTTTTTTCATAGTCAACCATGCAACACATTTTCTTATCAAAAATGGCTGTCTTCTCAGTTTATCAAAGATCAAGGACTTCAATCATTTTAGAAATATTATTCTTCTCTATTTTAAAAGTAATTGTTAGTTGCACAGTTAGTACTACTGATATTGTTCACATTCTGTAACTGAAATAACATATAAATTTTCTCAATCTTCATTGTGACTGAAGTAAGTTCAGAACAGAGATTTAGAATCCAGTAGTGTATTTTTTAATTTTGTTTCTAATGTGGAGCTTAGATGACATATGGGAACTATTATATACTGTATTATATTATGAACTATTATATACCATATTATATTATACACTATTTTATTCTTTTTGTTAAACCAATTCAACAGCTATCATTGTCATTCATTTGCCTAAATAAATTAATATCTAATGAAAGAATATATTGAAGCATTTTTGTGACTTCTATTTAAGCTTCCTTTACCTTATTTACTCAAAGAATAGGGACAGTAATTAAGTCTTTTCTAAGAAATTTGAAATGTACAGCTTTCACTTACCAGGAGACTTTCTTAGTCAGGTCAAGTATATAGGTATATTTTGAATTTCCAGTTTAGACTTTTGACCCAAAGCTGATTATAAGCTAAGGATCAATTCCATTTCATACAATGGGGATTTCAACTTAGAAAAAATATTTTTCTAAAGACAGAACACTTTTAAATGACTTTAGGATCAGCAATTTACATTTCACCTTTGAATTTAAAGTACATCCTGCAAATCTGTTTTCTTTCCAACCTGGTCTCTTTATCATCTAAAGAAATTAACTTGATGTTTCACATTTACCTTAATTACTTCAGATTTCATTACAAGTTGTTTAACCTGATTTAAACACAACTGTTAATAAATACAAAGAGGAATGTAGAACTGTTCAGAAAACCTGGGTAAATTTCTTTAGTCCCACTAATACTAGTTATATAGAATTCTATATGCAAACTCTCAGCTTGTTCTCATTTTTTCCCTTAGGAAATCATATTTTCCATATGATATTCTTTTATTCAATATTCTTTTAAATATCACATTTCTGATTTTAGACTTAATCAAGTCTTTCTTTGTTATACTTTTATCATTTTCTTCCTAGACTAAATGATAAGTTTGATAAAGGGAGAGATAATTCTTTCTTATTGACTGCTAACATCAACAGTATAAAAAACATCATAGAATATAGCATTTAGTGGGCACTCCATAAATATTTATTGAATTAAGTTAAACTGAATTACCTTTTAAGTTTCTCAAAGGATAAATGATTTGACTATGAATTATTTTTTAAAGTAGTCTAGAGTCCTATGTATTTATTCTCTATCATAAATATAACAGTTACTGGAATAGGACATCATATATACTAGGAAATGTGGCAGTTATGTAACTAAAAGGCTATTATGGACTTTTGTGTAGTATGCATGGAAGCAACATCACCCCTTTTGATTTGTGCGCATTTGTAATATAGGAAGCTAGGGTGTTTATTCACAGAAAAAGTGGTGAATTACAGAATCTGACAGTAATTGATAAGTTAAAGATTCTTGAGTCAAAATCCTTCTAATTTGCTTAATAAAGATTTTGATTCAAAAATCAAAAATAATGGATATTTAAGGACTTTAGGTGATGTTATATGAAAATAACGATTACTAAATTTGTTTTAATAATGAAGTCATATATAGATTAGCTATGAGTTTGGCTTTAGCCATTTACTGTACTGTTTGATACATTTTTATAGTTCACTCAATTTTGTTGCACATTAATCAAATTAAGATTAAAATTAATTAGATGTGATCATAGCTTTTAGAGTACATTTTAAAAAGAAAAGTGTTCCCTATATTTACTGAAGTTTATACAGATGAAATATTATGAACTCGGATTTCCTTCTACATAAAAAGAGTGATAAGGGGAAGTCGAATTAAGATGTATAATGTACATATACCATGTTCCCAAAATGAATGTAATCATTATGGGCTACAAGCATATACTAACAAAAATGTGAACAAAATTAATCATGGTGAGAATAAGGAATTGTAAATGAAAGTTTAGATGAAAGCTTAGTCTTGAGGTGATTCTAGAACTATAAAGCTGAGTGGTAAGAATACTGAATTCCCATTTGATTGTATCTGAGGAAGAAACCAGTAACTTTTGCTCTCTTTTGCTTCCTGGAATACATGATGAGCGTGAATTAATCATTTGATTTCTACAATCTTCATTTTATTGACTTCTTTTACAGAAAATCATCCTTCATTTTTATGGTTCGTATTATGGAGTCCAATGTAAAAAAGTACTAATTTTTATATGAAAATCCAATTTAAAAACCATTTAGAAATTTAAAAAAACTGAAAACATTCTTTTATTTTGATATTGTAATATACATATTTACTTTCAGGCTATATTTTGTGTCTGTCTACCTATTTTAAATAAAACATTTTTAGAAATTTAAACACTTATTAGGCTGTGAGTTGATGTTACTCTTTTTTTTTTTTTGATCTGGGGTTCAAACTCACAACCTTGCCAAGTGCTTATACCACTGAGCTAAATCCCCAGCCCAATAAATTACTCTTTAAGGTAACATTAGACAGTGTTCATCTTTAAAATAATGTTTATTTTAGAACCAAAATTAGCATGCTACCAATTAAGAATCCTTCCCTATTCTACTTTTAAATGCAAAGTTAGAAGACTTTGAAGGATTAAAACTACGTATCTCTCACCTGTTTGATGCCTAGATATCTGTGATAATTATCTAGGGTAGTATAGACATCTATGGTAGTTTAGATACCTATGGTAGTTTAGATCTATTATACCAATGTGCAATAATAAATTTGCCATAGATTAAATATAAATGTAGATATGATTTACATTCTTCACTTATTTTACATTGGCCTACCTTGCACAATGTTATTACTTTATATGCTAGTGTATATAATTAGATTCATTCATTAATAGTGCTAGCCAATGACTTTTTAATGGTGACCTGCCTCTGTATGATCCACTTTTTTCTGCTGGAATTTTGATTGATGCTTTTTAATTTTGTTCCTTTCTGCCTTTAATATCTATGTGATTTTTTATCTTTTCTTTGCCAATTCTATTATATTCTAATATGCTTTTACTTTTTTTTCTGATTGTATCATTTTACATTGGTCACTGATCACATATGTCACCAATATCAACTTACTTGCAATTCTCAAACATTGCATTTTCCCGTAATAGACAAACTTCTCACTTTTCCTTCATGTTTACTTTTGAATAAATGTAAATTTCACTTACCTCTAAGCTTTTTCCAGTTTCATGATTCATCATTTCTTATTTGGACACTAACAGTTTTTTCTTAGCACTCTGTATCTTCACACACGGTGTTTATGAGTACCTGCTAATCTGCCATGAACACTAATGAGGATAATATTTTTAACATAACAGAAGACAAATACCAAAATGAAACTCTGCCATGCATCTGGAAATCATTGATGCCCTTCTACAAAATAGTGAGCACATATTTTATACAGTTCTATCCTCTTTTTTCTCTTTTATTGTTTGTAGTGTAATTGTATGTGAATGCACATATAATTACAAAATGTGCAAGTCACAGAGCAGAAATTCTAATATAGACATTTACCCTAAAGCTGGAGAAATTTTAACCATTATGATATATGAAATTTTAATAAGTACAATTAGGACAGTTTGTGCATGATGCTGTAGTAATCAGCTGAAAATGTGAAATTAATCCAAGCCAGATTTTTCTTTATTGAGATAAAAAGCACAGAACTGATCAAATTATGCTTTTCAATTTAAATCATTTCAGTCATTTTGTAGTGCAATTTGAAAATCAGTCATCATAAATACTTTTTCTATTTCACCATAATTGACTTTTTCTTGTAAGTTTAAATTTATCATTTTGCCTAGTTTGAGCATTAATTCATTAAAGCTAAAATGAAAACTCATATATATTAAGATACAAAAATATGTTAATTGGAAGTCAGACGTGTTATATGGGCATGTGAATTTTTTTTTAATTTTTATTTTTTTTGGACCGAGGATTGAACTCATGACCTTGCCCTTGTCAGGCAGGCTCTTATGCCGCTGAGCTAAATCCCCAGCCCCATGTGAATTTTTATAAACTAGATTTCTTTTCAGATTTTTCTTTAAATTTAGAAATAATGATGTTTTAGAAAACAAAAATATTAGATTTTTAAAGTCTGACAAATCTCCATCTTGGAAGCTGATTCAAAGTAGTATCAAAACTTTTGTTGATAGCCTGATGTCTAAGGTGTAGACTTCTATATCCCATCACATGCTGTTTAGTCACCTCTAGTCCCGGTGTTGGCAAGCAGTTCTGGGAACACTCTCAGTGTTTTGCCATAAACTCCAGGTGTGTATTTTCCTACTGTTCTGCCCAGTACCTATTTCTGAAACCAAAGGGATGTACTGGACTCTATATCAAGGAAACCTGGAAGGTAAGAGAGTACTGCCCCCTGAAGCAACCCTCAAACTAATGGGAGACAGGATTGGATTTTTGTGAATAAGTGTACCAACTTAATATCCTTTTGAGTCATATGCTACAATAGTTATTTCAGAGTCCATAATATAACTGATCTTTGGTCCCCCAGATCCCTAACCAACTCAAATAACACTGTTTCAGGCTTTTCCTTCTCTGTCTAGTCTCCATGTTTCAATATACCTCCTGTTTTTCACCTCTTAAATAAATTGCCTATATCTAAGTTCTAGTTTCTTAATGTTAGGACAACCAAAACTAATTGTAAATTATTTGAAAGCATTCGTTACTACATTTTCACCTTCTCTATGTATAGTTCACTTGTTAAAACTCAGCAATAACAAATGGATCATATTTGCTTGATATTTCATTCTGCAGGATGTTCTTTTTTTCTTCCAGGAATTCTGTTTTATGGGGTTTGAGGGCTACTTTAGACCTATATTAAGAAACTGTTGATTTGATGCCTGTCATTATAAGTTTCATTTACAGGAAAAAATTTTCCTTATCCTCAAGTTGAAAAAATAGTGCATTGGGGAGAATTTCCATGTGGTTACCAGTGGATTAGCAACATCACAGCCTTCTTTCTCTCATTCAGTGCCGAAAGTATATTAGGTATATCTTCTCAAACCTTTTCTCTTCTCCAGTGTGCTGATAGTTGGTATTATGTGAGGAAGAAAACTACTTATAAAATACAGAAAAAGAATGAACAAATTTATTTTTCTTTGTAGTTCACAAATCCTAAATCTATGAATATCTGTTATCAAATGACTTTTATTGATTAAAACTGACTGACTGATGATAGGCATGTGTTTGGAAAATCATAAGCATCAAGTTTGTAGAGATAAAAAAATGAAACTTGTGGCTTTGAATTATCACTGAAATATGTTCTACAGTTTTATGCAAATAACTGTACCTCCTTTCTATGGTCAAGTCTCTTAGATGCATATGTGGATGTATTCTGGGAAAGATATCTGCTTCCTAAAGTGCTTTGTTAACACCATAATTTTAAATTAAGTTTTCCAGAAAGCTGTTCCTGCTGTACATTTTGGCATCTAAGATTAGGTCAAGGCCATAAATCTTGTTTATGTACTTAATGCAAAGGAGATACTGCTGTCTTGGGAATCATGTGAGCCAGATTCCTTATTTTGCTCCTCTTACAAGATATTGACATATAAAACAAAATGCTCCCATTTTGTTTTGCATCTTTCTTCATTTAAAACTTTAAATAAAGAATGTTTATGCATGGTTCTTTTTCATTCATAAAAATGGAAATCACTCTTAGTATCTGCATGAATAGGCTTGTATTCTTGTTCACGAATTCATATGATAGATTGGCCCATAAAAACTTTATGTTTGGCTTGTGCAGCTGAGTTCATGTCTGAATAGGGAATGACAAAGAAGCTTTAACATTTTGTAGAAGCCAAAGAAACCATACCTTCTAGATGGCCCTTAAGCTAGCTTTTAACTTCCTAGATATCAACCAGAAATGTATACTCAAACTTGCCATTAATGGTACAGTGTAGCATAAATCTTTGGGATATAATCTATAAGTTAATGCAAATGTATTCTTCAATATTTATTTGATTTTCATTATATTTGCATGGAAGTCTGCCAATTCAAACACATATTTTTACCTTTCGATCTATCAGAAGTTAAAAGAGAAATGATCGATTATTTCACTGACCAGTCCAACAGCCTGTTTCTTTCAACACATCACTCTACATTTACTATTTTCATTATATTGTTTTTAATTTCTGGAAAAATAGTCAGTTTTTGATCCTGGGTAGAAAATGTCAGTACTCATATTTTATGGCGGATTTTGGTCTTTTTGTGAAAAGGTAGTGGAGCATTTAATGAATTACGATACTGTCACCTGAAGTGTGTTTCTTTGCCAAATTTTAGCAAGAACAGAGCTGATCATCTGTATATACAAGTCTTTTCTTCAACCCTAACAGCAGTTCACTCAGGCTTCTGTCGGCCCTGTCTCATGCTGTGAGACTGTGGTACAAACAAATCTTTTTAACCTTCCCTTTTCAAGGTTAATAGAGTTAATAACCCCAAGGAAGTTACATTTTTCCAGAGGAATTTAGAAGCCTAAATTTAGAAACTTAGGAGGTTAGAATTTCATCACTGAGCTTAAATAATCTTAAAATTAAAACTAAATAGATTCTAACTGCAAATATTTTAAGAAGAATGCATATCTTCTACTACTTCATGAAAATGAATACTGCTCTTACCATTTTCAATATTTTCCTTACATTCTGTACAAAAATAAGTATTTTTAGGTAACATTTGTGCATTGTAACCTTAGAAATCAATATGTCCTCACATAGTAATAACTAATGTATTTTATGGCCATCTGATACTGTGCCATGTTTCAGTATTCCTCAATAACCATGAGTTTATATTTTCAATGTTTTTTTTACCATTTTTTTTATATGGACAAGTTATAAGAAACAAATCTTAACATTAAAGATTATGATTTAATAAGGATTCTTCATTTTAAGTTTTTAGTAAGCCATTTGTAGTACTAGTTTCAAATGACTTTTTAAAATTTTTTCATAATATAATTTTGTCTTTTTAGTTGCATGCCTCTCTTGCAACTTTTTTTGACCAGCTATATCTTAGGATGTTTTCTTTCTATAACATTTATTTAGTAATACATTTTTAGTGCCTACTCTGTATCAAATACAGTCCTACACACTAGTTTTACTACAGAGAATACTACAGAAAACGTACTTACTTCCTACAATTAACAGTTTTAGGGCTGGGGATTTAGCTCAGTGGTATAAGCACTTGCCTGGCAAAAGCAAGGTCCTGAGTTCAATCCCTGGCACAAAACAAAACAAAACAAAACAAAAAAATAGTTTTAGGGACTTATGAGAAAATGCATATATCTGCATATATTGATGTATATTATAACATACATGTACATTAATATATATTATAGAAATGCATCTATATGTATATTAATATATATTAGAGAAAATGCATGTACATGCCTTTATATATATTAGGTAGAGGGAAAGAGACAAAGAGGCAAACAGACAGGGATGCACCTAATTTTGTAATTTTGGATTGCAAATGTCTAGGTAATTACCAAGTAAAGGTGGAAGAAAGGAGCAGAAAAATGATGCCTGTCAGACAGTAAATTATTGTGGACAATAAATGGCATTTTAAGGCCAAGGCACATCAGTGTAATCATACAAAGGACCAGAAAATAGTGGCAGAAAGGCATAAGTCCACTCTACAAGGCATACAGTGTGTCTGAATTTTATGTGTGTTGTATGTTGTGCCTATGTGAAATAAAGACAACTAAGAAATAGGCCCTGTTCACAAAGAGTTTGACATCTACTGTCAATAGTATATCTCCTCCTGTCTTTGGTACTAGAAATGAACCCAGGACCTTCCCACTGAGCCACATCCATAGCCATATTCTACTTTATTTTGAGATTGGGTCTTGCAAAATGGCCCAGACATGCTGCAGACTTGTGATCCTCCTGCATTAGCCTCACAGAAAGCTGGGATTGTAGGCATGCATTATCCAGCTATCTAATTTATAGTTAAGGATTAAGATGGAGATTTTTGTAGGAAAAAATGAGTTTTATGGACCAAGTAATTGTACTTTTAATCCAGAACTCCCCCGTGCATTTTACCTGCCTTAGCTACATTAAAGGCAGGTGCTCGCAAACTGTTATAGGTTTGTTTCTCCCCAGATGTAGTAACCTCTCCTTTTCACAAAGATGTAATTTGGGATTATTTTCCTTTTTCACATATATTTGACTAGGTTCATCCAAATGTGTGGAGGTTGTGATGGTTCATGTGACAATGAGACCCGATCAGTCTGCTAAGTCATAAGGAAGTTTAAATGAACATGTAGTTATAAGTGTCATGCTACTATATAGTTAAGAAGGTCCACAAAGGCATTTGGTCATGAATTGAGCACTTACTTAAAGAATGAAATGGTCTGTGTATAAGAAGGTAAATTATGATGTGGCAAAGTAGATAAATGAAAGAGCGCATGCTGAATCAGAAGTCATTCAAACTACAATACTGTATTCATCTAATTAAGCATAAGTTTAAGATTCCTGGATCCACTTGCTATCTTATTTCCTTGATGAGGAAACTATGGGCTAATAAGTTGCCCAGCAAGTGAACAACAGAGAGGAGACCACAAGTTATGACTTCATATGAATACCATTTAAAGGCCTTCCCTGGAGATTTCAGCTCGTACTTTTGGAAAGTAAGATTATATTTGATTTTGGAGAGTTAATTTTAGGAAGCTTTTATCACCTATACTATAATTGCTAAGCAACAACTAAAATTTGTAATGCTACCAAAATTGCAATATCTTGAATAGCAATACAAAGGAAATTTACACTTAGTATAGGTTCCAGAACACAAGATTGTGTAGAGGACAGGGTTAGGGATTGAACCCAGGGCCTCAGGCATGCAAGGCAAGTACACTATCACCCAAGTAGAATACAATATTTGAGTGATTAAAACAAGTGATTGGGCTGGGGATTTAGCTCAGCGGCATAAGTGCCTGCCTTGCAAGCATGCAGTCATGAGTTCGATCCCTGGTCTTGATTTTTTTAAAAAAAAAGTGGTTAATCTTCCTTATATGGAGGCCTCAGACATTCTTTACGGTCTTTGCACTTTCAGTTTAGTCTCCTGGGAATATGCTTCTCCCAGATACATTTTTAGTTCACTGCTTCATTCCCGAGGAAAATGTCAATTTCTCAGTGAGTTCTTCCCTTGCCACTCTATCCATGTTTACTTCCCTTTATTTCTTATAGCACTTCCTTTACTGAAGAAGTTTATTTGTCTTAAATGTCTCTTTAATATGCTTCTATATCTAGTATGGAATATATTTTACTTAAATTTTGCTCATTCTCTGTGATCCTAAGCTAAAAGATTGATCCTTAGAGGAAGTGGTGAAGATACTGGGATACTGAAGGTATTCAATAAATATCTATTGAGTATTACATAAAATAAATATTTTGTCACAAGATTAGTTTCAAAATAAATTTTAAAATGATTGAGAACGTATGTATAGTATTTCCATTTATATAATTTGCAAAAACCACTTAATTTTAATACATGGTTGATGTATATTTGATAAAGCCAGATCAATTTTATTTGATTATTTTCTTTTTTATTTTTAGAGAAGAAACAAAAACAATGTCACAAAATTTCAAAACAAATAGTAGAAGAGTAATAATGGTTAATATATTGTGTATTGTTGTCTTCAAAATTAGGTACAGAAACTACAAGAAATTAGCATGAAAAATTGTTCAAACAATATAAGCACAAACTTTCTTTGCAATGAACTAATAGAAATTAGTAGCATAAGTATCTTAACTATCATATATATGTATATAATTATATATATGGTATAACTATCATATTTATATGTGATATAACTATATTTATATATATGATAGTTTTGATATGATATATTAATATATTTATATTTCTTTTTTCATTTCTACCATCACAGTTTCTCTATCCTTTTGAATTGTTTCTTCCCATTTCAGACTATTATGCATTTTGGATCTTAATTACTCTGTCAGCTTCTTATACTAGGGAGACAGTACAATGTTTATGCATGCAAATCTAATTTCACTTGTGAGTATGGTCTCAAATTGCATCCATTTATCTATAAAAGTCTCAAATTTATCCTGCTTTATAGCTGACTAGTACTCCATTATATAAAAATCCCATATCTTAGTCTGGGAACCAGCACCATGCACAGGCCACCACTGGATCAGGAACAGCCAGACCCAAGCCTCTCTCTGTGAGGCAGCACCATTCGTGTACTGGGGGTAGAAAGAACAAGGCCACACCAGCAAGCAAGTCCAGCACCATGTGTGGGCCACCACGAGACTGGGAAAAGCCAGAACCCAGTCCCCTCTGGTGCATGAGCTAGCAAACAAGAAGTACCAATGATCCCTTTCCCAACACAAAATAAGTAACTGGCTCATCCAGAGAAACACAGGCTGTGGTGATAGCTATGGAGGTGAAAAGCTACTGGATGCCTGTGGTGCTTTGGTGTTTCACTAACATTACAGGTCTAGGGCTAGTGGTCTGATCATAGGTTCAGAGGATAGTGGTACCAAGTGTGACATCTAGGGGGGATCTCCTGAGGGTTGAAGCCATTGTTGATTCCCTATGGTCTTGTTTTGAAGTCCTATATCATTTCCATTGTTTTGTTGGGCTGGGTTTTATTCTCTTTTGTCTTATTTGATTATGTTAAATCCAGTGGCAGGAGCATATTTATTTCAAAGGCAGCAAAATATATTATGGTGGTGATTTTGGATTTACTATTGGCTTGTTTAGAAATCCTTTACTGCATTCATTGTTTTCTTTTTATTGTTTCTATTCTTTTCTGTTCTGTTTGATTTTTACTATGTCCGAAGTTATCAGGAGCTATTTAAAGACATCAAAAGGCATTTTAGTAACTATTATTGATTTTGTAATGTTTTGAAGTCCTGTATCTCTTACACTGGTTTGTTTTGATTGGTTTTATTATGTTTTATGCTCTTTAAAGTAAAATTTTAAAAAATACCATCTTTTTTAGCCATTCCTCAACTGATGGCATCTTGATTGTTTACAAGATTTAGCTATTACAAATTATGCTTTTATAAACATGGGTGCATATACGTCACTGTATATGATGTTTTTAATTCTTCTAGTAAGACACCCAGAAGGAGAATAGCTGGGTCAAATGGGACCTCCAATTCTAGTTTTTTGAAGAATCTCCACTCTTATTTCCATAGCAGTTGCACCAGTTCATACTCTCACTACCAGCAGAGAAGAGTTCCTTTTACTCCACAACCCCTGCAGCATTTGTTATTGGTTGATTTCTTGGTGATAGCCATTCTTTCTGGAGTGAGATGAAATCTTAGTGTTGTTCCAGTTTGCATCACTTGAATGATCAATGATGCTGAACATTTTTTCATATATTTATGTGCCATTTGTATTTCTTCATCTGAAAAGTGCCCATTTTTTGGACTGAGTCTTGGAATTTGAGGGAGTCTGATTTTTTTTTTCAGTTCTGTTTATGTTCAGATAAAAATCCTTTGTCTGAGGGACAGGTGGCTAAAATTTTTTCCCACTCTGTGGGTAATTTCATTTTGTTGGTGATTCCTTTGGATATGGAAAAGCTTCTTAGTAAGATGAAATCCCAGTTGTTCATTTTCTTAGATATTTCCCATGCAGTTTGGGTTATTTTCCATGAAGCCTCTGACTACACCTATGTTTCCAAGATCTACCTACTTTATCTTCCAGTAGATTGAGTGCTTCCCTTTTCATATTCAGAACTTTGATCCATTTTGACCTTAGCTTAATACATAGTGATACACATGAGACTGGTTTTAGTCTTCAGCATGTAGAGAGCCAGTTTTTCCAGCACCATTTATTAAAGAGGCTATCCTTTTTCCAGTGAACATGTTTAGCCCCTTTATCTAATATCAGGTGGCTGAGTATCTTTGTAGTTGTGTTTGCATCTTCTAATCTGTTCCATTGGTCATCAGGTCTATTTCTTTGCCAGTATCATGCTGATTTTATCACTGTGGCTTTGTAGTATAATTTTAAGTCAGGGATTCTAATGTCTCCTGCCTTGCTTTTGTTGCCCAGAAATCTTTTTGTTATTCTAGGATTCTTCTGGTTCCAAATGAGGTTTAGGAATGTTTTTTCTAGTTTTGTGAGATATGCTAATGGTATTTTGATTGGGATTGTATTAAATCTGTACAAGTTTTGGAAGTATGGCCATTTTCACTATGTTGAATCTTCCTATTCATAGACAAGGAATATCTTTCCATTTTCTGATACCCTCTTTTGTCTCCTTTTTCAGAGTATGATACTTTTCAATGCATAGCTTTATTAAAATTTCCTTTGTTTGATTGAATCGTCAGTATTTCATTTTTTTGGATGCTATTTTGGATAGTGTGGTTTCGCTAATTTCTCTCTCAGTGTGTTTTTTGTTTGTGCACAGGAATAGTACTGACTTTTGAGTGCTGACTTTGTATCCTGCTTTGCTACTGAATTTGCTTATTAAATCTAGAAGGCTTCTTGGTGGAGTTTTTGGAGTCTTATATGTAGTGTAACATGTCATCTGCAAAGAATAATAATTTAATTTCTTCCTTCCTATCTTTATTCTTTTTATTTCTCTTGCTTTTCTAATTGCTCTGATTAATGATTGCAGAAATATATTGAATAACAGTGGTGATAGTGGACATCTTTGTCTTGTTCCTGATTGTAGAGTAAAAGCTTTCAGTTTTTGTCCATTTAGTATGATGTGGCTGTTGGTTTGTCACAGATGACTTTTATCAGATTGAGATAAAGACTGTGTATTCAGATTTTCTGTAAGGTTTTTATTATGACTGAGTGTTGGATTTTGTTGAAAGTGTTTTCTACATTTATTGAGATGATCATATGATTTTTGTCATTGGAATTGTTGATATGCTTATTTACACTTACACATTTGAATATGTTGAACCATCCCTGCATTCCTGGTATAAATCCCACTTGCTCATGGTGTGTAATCTTCTTGATGATTGCTGTATTCTATTTGCTAGAAAAGTTTTGCATCTATGATCATTAGGGATATTGGCCTGTAGTTCTCTTTTTTGGTCTTTCTCTGATTTTGTTATCAGATTAATACTTGCCTCCAGGAATGAATTAGAGAGTATTTATTTCCTTTCAATTTAATTAAAGAGTTTAACTAGTGGCTTTAAATAATCTAAATTTCTTATAAAATTCATCAGTGTATCCATCAGAACCTGGGCTTTTCTTTGTTAGTATGTTTTAAATTATATTTTCAATCTCATTAACTGACAGTGGGTTATCCAGAATTTGTATACAACTGGATTCAGCTTTGGTAATTCATACATATCGAGAAATCTGTCCATTTCTTCTGCATTTTCTGTCTTATGAGAGTAAAGATTTATGAAGTAGATGTTTATGATGATCTGAATTTCCACTGGATCTCTAGTGATTTTTCTCATTTCATTCTTCAGTGAATGAATTTTTTACAATTTTATTTAAAAAGGAGAGAAGTCAGAAAAGAAGAACTAAAAGCAAAAGGCATAAACAACAATGGCAAACTCAAAACAATAACAATATAAGTTTTCAAAACAGAATGAAAGAAATTTAACAATGGTTGTTATGTTGCATATTGTTCTCTTTTTTTCAAGGAAAGAGAATTAAAATATAAAAACATAAAAGAAATACAGAACAATGCCAAATTTTTAAAAAATTATCATCATAGAATCGCTAGTTGAAACATTACTCATTGTCATCCTAAAAAATAGTTGCCAAAGTCACAAATCAGAGCATAAATAGTGGATAGCCACTCAAACATTGACAGTACCAATCCTTCTGTTCAGTGTTCCAACAGAAGTGCAGTAATACGGTCATCTATTTTACACACTATACATACCGATATACTCTTTAGAACACTTTCCTTCCCTTTTGCTTTCACAATAGCTATTATACCTTTGGGTCCCATTATTCTGTCAGTTTTTATTATTTTTTACACTAGAGAGACAATGTGATATTTACTAATGTGAGTCTTGTTCATATCACTAATGAGGATATTTTCAAGTTGACTCCATTTACCTATAAAGGTCTCAAGATCATCCTTTTTAATATCTGAGTAGTATTCCATTGTATAAAAATACCACATTTTTTTCCTCCACTCTGAAGTTGATGGGCATTTTGGTTGTTTTCAGTGAATGAATTTGCCTTTTGGTTTTTTGATAAGGTTTGCTAAAGGTTTATCAACTTTATTTATTCTTTCAAGGAACCAACTCTTGATTCATTAATTCTTTGTTGCTTTCCTTGTTACCTTTGGTTAATTTCATCTCTGATATATGATTTCCTGCCTTGTATGGGCTTTGGGCTTCTATTGCTCTTCTTTTTCTGGAAGCTTAGGGTGCAGCATTAGGTTATTTGTGCTCATTCTGTTTTCCTGATGTGATTATTCACTGCTATAAATTTCTCTCTTAGGACTGGTTTCATTTCATCACCTAAATTCCTGTATTTTGTATCTAATTTCTCATTTAGGTTATAGTGTTTAATTTATACTTCAATTTTATCTGTGACCCATTGGTTATTCAGAAGGGCATTATTTAATTTCCATGTATTTATAGAGTTTTGGGTTTTTTGGGGGCATTAATTTCCAGTTTCAGTTCACTGTGGTCAGACAATATGCATGAGATAATTTCAATTCCTTTGCATTTACTTACTGTTCTGTGGTCTAGTATATGATGTATTTTAGAGAATGTCCAGATGCAACTGAGATTGTATATTCTGATGTTATTGATAGAAAACTCTATACATGTCTACTAAGTCCATTTATTCACACTTTGGTTCATGTCTGATACTTCTTTGCTGATTTTTTGGTCTATTTGATCTATCCCTTTTTATCAATGGTGTATTAAGGTCTCTCATTATAATTCTGTTACTGCTTATTTGATTTTTCTGTCTATTAGTAATTGTCTTACATAGTTGAGTGCTCCCATATTTTGCACATGCATATTTATGATTGTTATGTCTCCCTCTTG
>PVJX010017749.1:8816-37931 GCA_004027295.1 Dolichotis patagonum | reverse complement strand
AGGCCTCTTTAGCAGGAAGCTGGCTGCCGATGGAGAAGGCTTACGAGGCAGGTAATGCCCATGGCTTCAGGGGAGAGACACTGTATCCGGCCACCCACATGGACCCCCTCATGCCATCTGGGTACTGCCAGCTTCCCTGGCATCAGCCTGGGTGCTCCCTGGCACCAGTCAGTGGGATTTTCCATTCTGCCACCCAGCCAGGGGCAGTGCTAGGGGATGTGGGCTCTGGATGGCCTGGAGGTACTTGCCCGGGCAGAGCTGCCTACCAGATCCATGCCCACTTTCCATACCCGGGGCAGAGAGGGAAAGCAAACAAGGCATGCAAATGGGGTGAACGGGAGGGCAGCTTGCACTCCAGCAAGCCCACCTAAATTAGTTGAAGCTGCTCACCAGCCTGCTGGGCCTCCTGGGCTCAATACAGAGATGGTCCAAGGTGTCTCTGTCTGTACCTTCTGAGAGGTAAGGCCCCCAGATGTGGGCCTGGAATCCATGTGGTTGGCAGTGGGGAGATCACCATCTACCACCCCATCCTACCCTTCTCATCTCAGCCCCAGGAGGGGTGCAGGCTGCAGATACGGCTCCATGCAGACTGAACCCTGGACCCAGAGGCGGGAAGGTGGGGGATGGAGGTAAACTCAGGCCATTGCAGAAATGAGAGAACACAGCAGATGGAAGACAGTGCTGACCATCCAGGGCACTTTCACCTCTCCAAGCCCCCACAATGGGGACGGGATGAGATCCAGATGTGACCACGGGCACTAGCATTCCAACCCACTAAGCCCTTGGCAGGTCCTGACAGCCACTTCCGGAATGGGAGCTAGCCAGCGTGGGGGTGGAAGGAGGGACCAGGCTACCTCTCCTGAACTTCGCTGGGCCCAGGGAGCCCTCCTGCCCTGGCTGAGTCACCAAGCTGACACCTGAAATGTACACCCAGGAGAAGAGGGGGCAACCGAACCAGAATCAAATTCCACTTCCTGAAACAGACCCTTAACCCTTAGAGGCTGGGGCTGACACCCCTCGGGGTGCCTCCTCCTGAGAGGTGGCTGGGAATGTGGGTGCCCCTGCCCAAGTGCCCCACTGGCTGGTCGGGACTTGCTCCCGGAACACAGCTGCCCTCTTGCTGATGAGCTCTGGCCCAGCTCAGCCTGGCACCTGATGCCACTTGCCTGTCTCCTGGCTCAGGGCAACCTCCACAGAACCCCGCTGGGGTTAACGCCCCATTCCTCCTCCGCCCTCTCCCCAGGCAGGAAGCGTCCAGCAAATACCTGGCTTCAGCCCAGCCCCAAAGGCCTCTCCACCCTGGGTGTTCACAAGACTTGGAGGGCAGGCTTGGTATACAGGAGCTGGGTGGGGGGCACAGATAGGAGGCTTCCCAAAGGCCAGGGATGGGCCTCCTCTTCCCGCTGGAGTCAGACTGAAGGCAGAGGCCGTTCTGCCCGCAAGGCGAAGGTTGTGTCCTCCACCAGCCAGCGAGGAACTGGGCGCTGGAACCCAGCCTCCCCTATCAGACAGGAGCCAAGCCTGTCTCTCCCGTCATACCTGGAGTTCCCTGAAGGAGGCGCTGTGAGCCTGCTCAGAGAGAGGGGCAACCCGGGTTGGCTCAAGGGAAATAATGGAAACGGAGGGACATTGTCCACTGGAGATCTGAATGGCTCTGCCCTGGGTCCCAGGTCCTTCCTCCTCCCACCCCAGCACACCCATCTCCCCGCAGCCCATCGCCCCGGAGCAGTGTTCTCTGTGTCCAATCTCATCCTTCACTAAACTGCCATGGGGACCTGGGTGTGCACCCAGGCAAAGTGGGGCCACCCCACGGTGTGGCCTTTAATTGTCAACGACTCCCAAACCACACGGCTAGAGAGGAAACAGCATCAGGGACAGGGGAGAGACATCGCTCAGACATGACAGGGTGAGACCAGTCTCAGGTCCTAGGCCAAAAGCCACCGAGTGAACCGCTCCCACGCCTGCCAGCCGTGGGCCCCTTCCCCGGGCAGAGCCTGCCTGGGGCGGAAAACACCCTGCTCGGAGCTCCCATGGCCACGTTCCCCTTCGTCCTAGCGCTAAGCGGGGGGCACAGATGAAGGAGGCCCTTGATGCGCTAAACGTAGCAGGTGCACCAGGCCAGCTCTGAACACTTAGCCTGATGAAGGAAATGACAAGATCATTTCCTGCGGAGGACAAGATCAGAAACCACCGTGAAGACCCACGAAGGATGCCCGCTAGGCACAAAGGTCACAGAGCAGGCTGCAGGCCGGCTGGACCCCCAGCGAGCCCCTGGGGGCGCCCTCGCCCGACTCCAGCCCCGCGCATGCGCCCCAGCTCACCCTCGCACTCGGCGTCCGCCCAGCGCGTGCACTCGCGCAGCTGGCGCTCCGTATCCTCGCACACGGTGCAGGGCAGGCACGGGTCCACGTGGTTGGCCTCGTCGGAGTAGGTGCCGTCGGGGCACTCCTCGCACACGGTGTTCTGCTTGTCCTGGCACGAGTACACCAGGCCCGAGCCCGCCTCGCACACGCTGCACGCCTCGCAGCGGCCCGTCGCCTCGTCCTGGTAGTAGCCGTAGGCGCAGCGGCACACGGCGTCGTCCGCCTCCACGCACGGCGCCGACATGCTCTGCAGGCCCACGCACTCGGTGCACGGCTTGCACGGCTCGGTGGCGCTCACCACGTCGGAGAACGTCACGCCTGCGGGGCGGAAAGGCGGGTAGGTAAGCGGGAGAGACTGGGCCACCTGCTCCTCGGCCACCTGGGGTGCACAGGCTGGAGTCCCGCCCTGCGCATCGCTCGCCAGGGTGCTGACTTCTCTTTTAATAGTCCCATCCTTGTCCCTAGAGTCCCTGAGGCCAGCTGTGCGAGCTGGTGGCAAACACATGCCTGGGAAGGGGGCCAGGAACGCCATCCCCCAGGCCCCAGAAGCCCTGGCCTAAGGCTTCACGGGGACGCAGCTGGCGCTGGTGAATTCCTTAGCAGATCGCCTAGGAGAGCGCCCAGCCCTGCACCCTGGCTCCCAGCAGGATTAAAAAACAATTTGAGTGCGGTTCCCACCCAGCTCTCCCTGCGAGCCAGAGCTGGGCTGTGAACCCAGCCCAAACCGGTGGGCCTTGCTTAGGGAGCCCTGCCTCAGCTGCCCTATTGTCTCTCCGTGGATGGGGGCTGAGGGGCTGCACCAGAGTTAGATGGCAGGATTTCCCACCCGGTGGCGCTAGGGCTCGGCCCTGGAGGGTGGGGACCGACTCCAGGCCGGTGAGTTGGGGCGGCACAGGAGGGATCCCAGCTAGAAAGCAAGGAGGCCCTGTGGTGCACTCCTGACACCCTTAGGGAATGTGACCTCGGAAGAGGGGGTGCCTCTGGAGTCCTTTCCTGGTCCTGGGGTCCAGGAAGGAGCAAAGCCAGATCTTCCAGGTTCCTTCCAGCCTGGGTGGGATCCTGGGAACTCAGAAGGACCTACCCTTGCTCTAAGGGCAAGAAGGCATGGATTCAGGCACCCGGGGGTTCTCGGGAGTGGGAGTGGGGAGGCAAAGAAGGAAAGGCAGGGGGAACCCTAAGGGGTTGAGATTCAGGCAGGGGAAAAAAGGCCCCACGGAGGACCCACGGAGGGAGGAGAGCCTGGGGACACTCAGTTTGGAGTCCCTTCTGGCAGAGGAGCCCCACTCTGCGTTTCCACTCTGTCATCTGAGCTGTGTCTTTTACTTAACTTTTCTGAGCTTTTTTTCTTTCTCTTTAAAATCAGGCGTATTCTCTGCACCCACAGGGCTGTGGTGAGGAATACATGAAACCCAGCGATAAAGCGCTCAACACGCAGCAGGGGTGCCATAAGGGTTGGGTCTCCTGGGTGGGCAGTGATAAGTACGGTGAACTTGGCGGGGGCACAATATCGACAGCAGGATGTCCCATCTCCACAGACAGCGGCATCTATGGGGCAGGCCGCTGACAGGGGCTGGGGCTGGTCACCGTGGAGGGGATTCAGGGAACCCTATCCTGGGAAAATGCAAAAATGAGCAGCAAACTCCTGGGAGGGGTTTTAGGTGGTGTGAAAAATATGGGCTTTCTTGGCAGAGCATGAAGGCAGGAGCTTAATCGGTTTCCTTGTGGAAACGTTTTGAGGCTAGAGGGAAAGTCCGCTGGGGTCTCCAGCCCATAAAAATGGGCTTGTAAAGGCAGCCGGTTAACACAGCTGGCGGGAGGGGAGAAGGGGGACAGAAGGAAGGGGAGGGGAGGCCTCTGGCCTCTCTTCTCCTTCACAGACTGCCCCCCCATTCTCTGACAGAAGGGAGTGGGTGCCCCCCAGGGGATTCAGGCCTTGGGAGGAGAGCCCGGGGCTGGAGGGTCCATGACCAGACAGGCAGACTTTGTCCAGGACCAGCCATGCCCTGTGATGCAGACCTGTTGGACCAGGGCCAGGGTGGTGCCCCCCAGCCCAGTGGCAAAGCCTTCCCACCAGCCCAGATGTCCTGCCGCAGGGGAGGGGGAGGGGTTACAGGCACCATAGGCTGGACAGGAAAACTGTGTTTGGTGGACACCAGGACCTGGGAGTGGCCTGGAGGACAGCTGGCCTGCAGGAGGTGGCACCTGGCAGGAGGGGACCAGGCTGCCAGGCAGGCACGGTTTCCAGCCCTGTTCCTTCCTCTCCGCGGGCCCGAAGAGTAAGCAGGGTATGGTTTCATCTGGGTGGGCACTGAATGCCGGGCGGACGGCAGGCTCTGACGGGGGGCAGTCAGGGTGAAGACTGCGGACCCCAAAGAGCACAGAACTCAGACAAGACGGGGGGGCCAAAGGGCCCAGGCCTGCCATCCCTCAGCCTCCCTCGCCCCTGGACGATGAGGTTCCCTCACTCACTCCCTTACAGGCAAGGACGTCCTCCTGGCCCCATGGCAAGGACAGCCCCATTACTGGCCTCAAGAAAGCTCCGCTTCCTGGCCTGGGGGAGGGGCCGCCACGCCCTCCCAGGAACCCCCAAGGTCAGTCTTTGAGGCAGGTGGGGGGGTGATCCTCCCCCACCCCCAGCACAGGGGGAGGTGCAGCCATTGATTTTGCAGGGCGGGAGATATTTTTAGCTGGTCTAGCCTCAGCTTCTCTGCCACGCTCTTCTACCGGCCTCTCTGCTGGGGGTGGGGGCCGGGAAGGGGCACTCCTGGGGATCCCCCCTGCACCCTCACCCACTCTCAGCTTCTCTCTGCCTCCGGTATTGGGACAGACACGCTTTTGATAACTGCACAGCAGTGGCCTCTCTGGGTATGGTCCTCCCCTGCCCTGTCCCTCTCCCCTGTCCCTCTCCCCTGTCCCCGCCGGCCACACTGTACTCACTGTCCAAGCAGGGCTCACACACGGTCTGGTTGGCCCCGCAGGGCTGGGCCACCCCCTCCCCCAGGTTGCAGACCTTGCAGCATTCCCCGCCGTGGGTGTACAGGCCAGAGGGACAGGCCTCCTTGGCACCTCCGAGGGACACCTAGGTGGGGAAGACCAGAGGGTCAGAATGGCAAGAGAAGTGGGGTGTCTTGCAAGCAGGATCTGGTGCCCCCTTCTAGGGCTTTCTATTGGAACCACCTGTGCTGGGATGCGCTCACCAAGGAAGCATTAGGGACATCAAAGCTGGCGGCAGGAAGCAGGCCTGGGGGACAGTAGCCTTGACAGGCTGCTGGGGGGCCAGGGCAGAGCCTCGGTGCTAACCTTCTGCAGAGTTCACCTTGGGGTGACGCTGCTCCTGGGATCCTGAGGCTACACCAGATGGGGAAGGTCACCTGAAACCAGCCAGGGCCTTCCTTCCGGCGGGGTGTCATGAATGGCTGGACAGGTTGCAGCCTGCCCAGGGCCCCCAGCCAAGGGGGCCAGAGGAGCTGAAATCTGGTCCAAGCTCCACTTGCTAAGCTTCACACCTGCAGGGCGGCCCTTACCCGGAGAAGGGAGGGGGAAGGAGGGAGGACGAGGAGGGAGGGGCCTTTCCCTAACTAAGGCGAGCAGGGTGCTTCTTCAGTTCATAATTCCACATCTTCACTATCCATTCGGGAGATGTCTGTGCCCAAGAGCAGAGGGCTGGGGCTTGTGTTCAAATCCTGACTCTGCATGGAGGCTCTGGCCTACCCCAATTTCCTGCTCGGAGTTTGCATCTCTCCACTGGAGGGATGGCGACAGCTTGGTGCCCAGCAAATAACCAACGGATGAGTGAGTCTGGCGCCAAGAGAATGGGACGCCTGTTATCAATGAGACAGCAACTGCTCTCCCCACCAGGCAGCCCTGCCCCACCGGGGTCTGGTTTCCAGACATCAGCCCTCCCCCGGCTCTGTCCTCCCCTGTGGCCGCTGGGAACAGAGCTGGAACCAGGGAAAGGGGGAGTCAAAATTCCTGCCACTGAAGCGCCTTTGCTGGTGGATGGAACGATTTAGCACCGGATTCCCTAGAGGGAGTGGCGGCTGGAGGCTTGCTTTATATTTCTATTCCTTTAAAAAAAAAAAAAGTAATGTCTAATAAAACTCCAAAGCCTGCTCTGCCGGCTCCAGAGCCTGCAGCCTGCACCGGACGCTGGGAAGTCAGCCCGTGAGTCGCAGGAGCAGAGGGGAGGTTTACAAGGTCGTTTCGGACGTTCCTCCACTGCCATGCTGACACGGGCACGGCCATGGCACCCCTTTCCCTCCAATCCTGTGACATATCCTGCAGCCTCGCTGGGGTTTGCCAGGGTTGGGTGGGGAGGGAAACAGAGGCGGTGGGGGACACACAGCCTGACCACCCAGGGTCCCCTGAGCCTGGTGGGCAGGGTGCAGGCGGCAGAACCTTTCTCCAGTACCAGCACAGAGTGCTGGGAACATCTGCGGGCCAGGATGCGAGCTGCAGCCTGATTCTGGAAGGGCCTGTTGTGATTTCTTTTCATCACTTAAGGCTCTGCTCAAAGGCCACTTCCGCAAGCAAGCAGCTCTGTCAGCCCCAGTTCCTTCCCAAATTAGGGGGGGCTGCCTCATTCCCCATTGCTGCCCCGTCCTTCCCAGACTCCTGCCCTAGGCCACCAGCTCCCTGAGGGAGCAGCCAGGCCTGTCCCGGGGCTGACATTGTGGCTGGCACACAGTAGGGACCAGTGTATATGGCTATGGGCTTTAAGGACATGAGACTATATGCCTTCCTTGCACTGGAACCCTGGATGGATGGGTCTCCCCAGGGCCAAGGGTGCGCTGGGGAATCACCCAACATTCTCCCTAAAGGGCCGCTCCTTTCTCTGTCTCCGGAACATAACTTCATGGCTTCCCCAGGACTCCAACTCACTGTTTACACCAGCGTTTCTTTTCTTTCTTTTTTAAATTCTGGTCCTGGTGATCAAACCCAGGCCTCACACATACTAGGAAAACATTCTACCACTGAGCCACCCCTCCAGCCCTTTTTAAAAAATTTGACCCAAGCTCAGTGAGGATTTATCTCAGTGGTGTAAGCACCTGCCTGGCAAGGAGAGTTCAATCGCGGTACCAAAAAAAAAAGTAGGAAAAACATTTGACTCAAGGTCTCACTAAGTGGCTCAGTCTGCCCTGGAAATTGCAATCCTCCTGCCTCAGCCTCCAGGACAGCTGGGATTACAGACACATACCACCATGCCTGGCTTCCTGTCAGCCTTTTTTTTTTTTAAATAGTTTTTCTGTCCCTCCTTCCTGTCAAGGTTTCAGCTGTCACTTCTGGCTGCTAACAGAGCTTGACCTGAAGCAGCCCCTCCCCCAGCACCTAACATATTAGGCCTGACTGATCATAACACAGGGCTTTGGGATGCTCCTTTCTCTTTTCCAGTGTCTTTTCCTGCTGCCTTGGTGTCCTTTGGCTGTGTTCCAGTTAATGGAGATCAGTAGGCGCCAAGGCTCTGTCCGGATAGTTGAGGGAGCCTGTGGTAGTCACTGGTAGTGAGGTATCTGCGGGCAAGCCCCTATGCCAGAAAAACCCTGCTCTTCCTCCCTTTCCAGACTTGCATTTGGAAGGGGGACCTCATATTTAGCAACCATGTGTTTCCTGTTTGATGTCCCCTCTACCATAAAATCCCACATCTGCTACTTCATGTGACTTTGAACACGTCTTCCTAACCTTTTTCCCCCGTCCCGCACACTGGGCTGAGAGTGTCAGCTGTCGGGTTTCTGTGGGATGGAATGATGAGTCCATGTATGCAGAGGCATCTGGTGGACAGTGTGGGGTCAATAAATGCTACTTATTAAAGAAGCAGCTTGTTTTAGGGAGTCTGAACTGCTGGCCCCTGGTAGGCCTTCGTAGGGGGGAAGAGTTTTTAGCCCAGCAGAGTGAGGTGACTATAGCACAGGCCAATGGCTCTAAAATCAGTTCTTAGCCGATCAGTTTATTAAAATGACAGACACATCACCTGTAAGTTATATTTATTACACTTGCTCATTTCCGAGAGAGTGATTTCCCATTTTCCAGAATGCTTACATTTTCTTTTCTCTATTTCAGAGTTTTCAAGGAACTAAGGTGCTAAGAACCTGGAATGAGTGGGCTTTTAAGAATCTTTGTTTTGAAAACTCCGCCTGGAGGGGCAGGTCTGTAATCCCAGGCCGTGAGTTCGAGACCAACCTGAACTGCAAGCAAGACTGTCTCAACAAAAAAAAAAAAAAAAGAAGAAGAAGAAAAGAATAAAGCTTCTTTGTTTTAAAAACTGGACAGAATAGAAAGCAAGTCGGAAAGATCTGCAAATATTGGGAACGCTCCCGCAGACTCCGTCCTGACCACACGCACGTTTGGCAAGGGCTCTTTGGGGAATAGGGCTGCAGGCAGGAGTTTGCAGAGGGCCACAGTCTAGAGGTGGACATGGACCCAGGCGAGGCCCTGGCAATGCTCCCCGCCCCCCACTTTGCATCGCGGTTACCCTGACTACCCAGGATAATGCTGCATGAAGACGGTGGGGGGTTCTGCGTGGAGAAAAGCGACTGGGTTCCACACGCGTGTCGCCAAAGGCAAACTCCAGGGCTCGGTGGATCGAGCAGTCGGTTAGAGAGGAAAGACGCAGAACCGAGCCAAAGCTCCGGGACTCCAGTGGGCGGCGCTGCTCCTAACCCGGGGAGCCTGCGCGTGTGCCCGAGTCTGGGAGGTTCGGTTTCCTCCACTGCAAAATCGGTCTCACCGAATTCACCTTGCTGGGACCTCCTGAGGATCAAGCAGCGTGGGAGAAAGTACCTGTGGCAGCGCACGGCACGTAGTAGGCGCGCAGCCCATGCCGTCCCCTCGGGAGGCTGCGAGGCACTAGAGCGCACGGGGCGGGCACAGAGGGTGGGGCCCCTTCGCTCCCCTCCGCGGCCGCCCCCTCGCCAGCTCCCCGCCTCCCCGGCTCCCCACGCACCAACCTCCGCCCCAGCCCGGGTGCTCGCGCCGCCCCTGCGCTGCCTTCTCGCTGCGTCCCTCTCGGGCGCATTAGGCAGCGCGGCGTCTCTGGTTACAGACGTCTGAATGACAAAGTGCCTCCATTACCGGCGCGGCGCGCGCGCCCCAGACCTGCCGGGACGCGCTCCGGTTTCAGCGCGCGTCGCGGCGGAGGAGGAAGAAACTCCGGCCCGAGCGGAGCGACCCCGCAGGACCAGCGGCAAGAGCACCGCGGCTGCGGCCCGCAGTCTTCGCGGGGCCCCCCACCCCCAAGCTCCCGGCACCCCCACGCCCAGCTTCCCTTCTTCCTGGCCTCTTCTCTATTCCTGGACACCCTCTCCGGCCCAGTCCCGAGTCCACGCCCTCGCCCCGCCGCGATCATCCCCACTAGGCCCCTACTCCCCGCCTCTCTCGTCCACCTCCCGCGCCAAGAACCATCTCCAACCAGCAAATAAATGCTCCTGCGGTCACTACCAGGTCCCCAGCCACAGGTACTGACAGCACCTGGGGGGGTCACTGTCCACCGCCCCGATATTTCACAGCCACGTGACTCCAGGGTGTCGACCTCCACCCGTGTGAAACGCAGCTCCCATGCCGAGCTGGGCCTCCCGAGAGATGGGGCAGCACCTAGCTGCGAGTCAAGTGGGGGGACAGTTTCCAGCCGCGACTCTGGCCCGACGGACTTGTGAGATCCTGGCCAAGCCCTTTAAAAGCTTCCCGAGCCTCAATCTCCTTATCGATAAAATTGGGACGTGAAGGTTCTACGCTCAGATGAAGGTGGCAATTAGAGTGAGGACGGTACTTTCACTGCCCGCCTCTCCAGGCCGCGCACTCGGTCTCAGCTTCGGGGTGTCGGACCCACTCAAGGATCCGTGCTCAGGAGAGAATCCGCAGCCCCGCGGAGTCGGTGCCTGTGGGCGCGGTGGAACAAGACACGCGCTGCTGCACGGAAGGCTTGGGCGGGGCGCGAGCCCGAATCCCGGGCCAGGCTGGGAAGCCCGAGGCGCGCGGCGGCGGGGCCGCTGGGCCGGGGTCCGGCTGCGGAGGGCCGTCCGGCGCCCCGCAGTGCCCCCTGCGGGCTGCTCGGGTCTGCACAGCCGCGAGCTGCGCGCGGCCGGGACCGTCTCCGCCTTGTGCGTCCCTGCGCTCCACACTCCGCGCGATGACCGCGGCCAGGCGGGGTCAGGGGACGCCAGCTCCCTCCCTGCGCGGCCGCCGAGCGCAGTGTGATTGCGGTGTCCGAGAAGCCCACCGGGCTTGCAGGACCCCGGAGTGGGCTGGGGGAGCAACTCTGCCCCCCTCGAGGTGCACGCTCCCTGCCCTCCGCGGGATGCCCGGCCGCGATTCCCAGCCTGGGCGAGGCCGCGAGGAAGGGCGCACGGACGCGCGCGGGGAGCGTCGGTCCCGCGCGCTGTCTCCGTCCCGCTGTCCCCTCGTGGTCAGGCGGGGCCGCCACTTAAGGTCCACGCTCGCTTCTCACTCCGCTACCCATTTT
This sequence comes from Dolichotis patagonum, assembly GCA_004027295.1. Classification (NCBI taxonomy): domain Eukaryota; kingdom Metazoa; phylum Chordata; class Mammalia; order Rodentia; family Caviidae; genus Dolichotis; species Dolichotis patagonum. The sequence continues at coordinate 27,113 of PVJX010017749.1, read as the reverse complement.
GCTCTCACCTCACCAGCTCGCGCGCCCCTCGCCGCCTTCTGTTCTTCTGAACCCACTTCTGTTCTCTCCAACCCCGGTCCGCTCCTCAACCTCCGCTTTCCACGCCCCTCCCCCCTATTGTGTGGCCGGTCCCCATTGTCCGTGCCCGGTCCCCTCCGCCTCCAGTCCCTCCAGCCTCCTCCCCTATTGTTCCATCTCCTCTCCGTCCCCGCCCCGGTGCCTCTCGGCTACACATCTCTTGTCCCCATCTCGTTTCTCCTCCTTCCCTGGCCCCGGTTCCGTCCTGTGACTCCCTAGAGACCGAGATGCTGAAAAGAAGTCTCGGCATTCAGGTGCCTTCTTCCCAAGAGCCCGGGTGTCCAGGAGCCCCCTGCCCCCTTCCACCAGCCTCTCCCAGCTCCCCACACCGTTCCCGCGGTGCCCGAGCCGGCGTCCGCGCGCGGGTCCTGCCCGCATCCCCATCCTGGGACTTGGGTTCGCCTGTGCGCTCTGACGATCCGGGACGCTCCCCTGTGGGTCCCGGCATTCGAGGTCCTCGCCCACAGCCCGCTGCCCGCATGTGGGACCCTGGAGCTCCGCTGTCTGCCGCGTGACGGCCCGCAGCTCCCCTAGGGGTTCCGACCCCGGCTGGACTCACCCCCAGGAGCAGCAGCTGCAGGAGCAGCAGGCGCGGCCCGTCCATGGCGCGGCCCGCAGCACCTGCCCGGCTCGTCCGCTTCTCGCGGCAGCGCTCGGCGTCCGGCTCGGTCCGCTGTGCGGGCGATGGGGCTGCGCTGCGCTCGCGCGCCCGCCGGAGCTGGCTTGGCCGACGCTCCGCTCGCTCTGGCTGCCGGCGGCCGAGCCTGGGTGCAGCCAGTGCGGCGGCCCCGCCTTCTCACCGCCCGGCCCGCCCACCCCCGGAACCGCGCCCGCCCGCCAGCCCGCTGCCTCTGGTGGGAGCCGGGAGGAGGAGGAGGGGAAGGGAGGTGCGGGTGCCGCGCCCGCCGCCGCTTCTGCGCGCACCGGTCCCTCGGCCCCGGAACCGGGTGCCCAAACCTGCACAGGTCCCTAACGCTGAGGGCACAGGGTCCAGGGCGCCCGGCCGCGGCTCTCCTTCCTCCCCCTCCCGCCCCTGGTTCGCGCTTCTGCCCATCTCCCTCTACCTCTGGCTTGAGCTGCTTCCGGTGCCTGGCTCCTGACTCCGCCGCCCTCTCTGCCCCTCCGGTCCCCTGTCCCCCTAGTGCTGGAATCTCTAGGCAAAGGCCTAGGGTGCAGGTGGTGTGCAAGGGAGTCGTTCGGGGTGTGGTCCACCCCAACCTCATTTGAATTCTCAAATGATGGATTTGAGTCACAGGTGTGCCTGTGAAGCCCAGGCGCGCACAGCCTGGGTATGGCCTGCTGTCACTTATGCCACACGGACACTGCGCACTCATGTGAACCAGAGCTTTCTACACGGGCCCCTCCACACGCAGGCACACCTGGGGCACCATTCACGCATCCCTGCACAGGCACACGCACATTCATATCTGCAGAAGCCCTCACAAGCATCCGGTCACACCAAGTGCACACGCTTTGCACCCGCACACACCCCCATAGGTGCATCCCATCAGCAGAACCAATGAGCTCCCTGCAGCCCGGGCCGTGGTTTCCGATCCCAGTGCCCGGCCGGGCTGTGTTGGATAACGGCCTGCATCAGGCAGGCAGTGGGAAGTGTGGGCCATGATATGTGGCTGTTCCCAGGGCCACCACGGTCATTCTCTGGAAACGGTGGCAGGTGTAGTCACTGACTGACCCAAGAGTGTGCCACCAATCTTTGGTGCAAAGACTGTTCCCCCTCCACTGTTACCTCCACCTGTTCTCACCCTTTCCTTCCTGGTTCCTGGACATTGAGCCCTGGAGCAGCCTTAGAGGAGGAGCACACTGTGAAGTCCCCTCTCAGGTGATAGGGATGGAAGGGACGATGAAGAGGCCTCGTGCAGAGGGCTAGGTCACCATTCATGGTCACATTCTCTAGAGCAGTTAAGTTCATTGATTCATTCGTTCATCCCTGGGGTGTGGGATCTGCTTGTGAATTTTTGTTGTGTAACCCAGAAAGTCCAGGACACAGCCCTGGAAAGCACAGTTAGACAGGATTGTGGCTTTGAGCACGTGGGCCACCAAAACTGGATGTACGAAGCCAGGAAACAGGCAGGAGTCCTGGCAGACTTCCTCCTCCCTCTGGGACAGGGATCACATCAAAGATGTCCCTCGCCACTGCCGCTTTTAGGGCCCTGCCCTCCTCCGCTAAATTCATGGTGGGCAGGAAAGGGCAGCATTAGAACTAACAGCAGTGTCGCTCCGCACACTATCAAGAGTATCCACAAGTGTAGCATTAATTTAAATACTCCTGTTACTAATTTATGATCCTGGTTACTATTATCGCCAAGGTTATCCATCTCGACACACTTTAATATGGCCCACACCACTAGCCAGGCCCGAGTTATTAATAATTTCCATGCCCTTGATCATGTAAGCCTTCCTAGAACAATTACAAACAGCAATGGTTACTATTATTAGCTGGGTTTCTATGGTTAAACCAGAGCCCGGGACTGAAACGCAGTGCTGAGTGCTGATGGAGAGAGGGCCATCAAGTGTCCTGGGAGACGGACAGGCCCAGGTCAGGATGCCGACTTCCCTGCAGCCACTTGTCACTGCCTTGTGGATTTAGGCAAGTCGTGTCAAATCTCTTGGCCTTAGTTTTGTCATCTCTAAAATGGGAATTTTGAAGGGACATGGTGAGGGCCGGATGAGGAAACTGTTCACTGCAGAAAGGGCTCCATCTTTTTTTTATGTAGCTGGCATGGGTTTGTTGAGCGTCTGCTGTAGGCCACACGCTCATCTGGGCACTGGGGACTCTGCAGTGAGCAAAGGCGGGTGCCTGACAGAGCTGATGTCCTAGTGGGTTAGTAATTTGTCCTGAGGGGTATTTTATGATGTGACACCTTGGCTTGGTCATACCGGAGGTTGCATAGGCGTGACCAGAATGCATCTTTGCCGGGTCACCTGCATTACCATGACCACAGTCACTTACATGAGAACCACTGCTGCCAGGACCATCGACATCATAAGCATCTCCCTCCCCATCAGCACTACTGCCACCATCTTGGTCACCTGTAGTTACCCCAGCACCACCACTGTCACCAGCACTCACAGGTACCATGATCATCACCACCACCTACACGATAGTCGTGACTACTGTCACCCCACCACCACCACAAGCATCACCACCAGAACAGCCCCAGAGATACCAGGTGATTGCAGTGACCACTGTCAAGCCATCCTCACCGTGACTGCCACATCATCAGCGCCACTGCCACCTGCCTCCCAGCATACGCACCACACCGTCCTCGTGGTAGCTGCAGGGATTCCTGTTCCCAGTGAGAGCAAGATGCCAGCTTCCTGTCCCTCCCTGCTGTCACCCTGCCCCAGAGGAAGCCAGGCTCCCTCACGTGGAAGGAATCCCTGTCCTCTCATTCCATTCGGGCCACCGTACCTGGCCTCCGCCCTGGGAACCAGCCTGCAGTGGCCGCCATGTCCTGAGCAGAAACGGGAGGGCTGATGGGAACTCAGGCCTGCCCTGGACCCGGAAACCCACCGGGGTCTCCCTCGGGCCAAGAGTGTGCAATCCCACAAGCCAACCCTGGGATGGCCATTTTCCAGACAAAGACACTGAGGGTCAGAGTTAGGCCACTGGCCCAAAGGCCCCAGGAGGAAGTCCAGAATCTGGGCCTGGAGGTTAGGGGGGTGGGCAGAGATGGACAGGGGCCTGATGGCCGCCAGCTCTCTCTACTGCCTTGAAGGGTGTGTCACATCCAATATCCAGTGCCCAAGTCCCAGCACAGAGGGGCGAGAGGTGGGCATGGAGACAAGGATTTGCGCAGAGGAGAGAGGCTGAGGGGAGGAGGAGGTGCAGGCCGCGCCAGCTGCATCCCATCTGGCCTGGGCAGCCGGCCAGGCAAGGTAAGTGAAACCTGCCGTCCCATCCCGTTAAGAGCAGCCTCAGAGCTTTGAAGTGGGTTGCAGGGATTGCCTGGGAGCTGACTCCTCTGGGCCACAAGAGGGGGCCTGTCCACCCAGGCACAGGGTGGGGCCCGGGAGGTTCCATGCTGAACCAAGTTAGTGGCCAAAGCAGGAGAGGAATTAGCAATTTCTCAGTCCACTTAAATTAACTCGAGCGTCCAAGTGGGCCAGTTGCACAGTGCCCTTTCTCCCCCGCCGTCCCTGGCAGTTTCCCAGACCTCCTCATGCCCCGTGGGGGGCCCAAAGGACCCAAATTCCCACCTCGGGGCCACTGGGAGAGCTGTCCCTGTCTTCCCAAGACCTCAAGGCGGAGCTGGTCAAAGGCATCCATCTTCCCACCTGCATCCCTCAGAGGCCAGATCCTGCCCGGTGCTATCCTGGAACACCAGGATCTGATCAATTCTTTCCAACATTGGTGGTAAGGACTTATGTCTCCCCAGGCTTTGCGTCTTGGGGGATGGTGCCCACTAGGCGGGGCTACCACCTGGAGAGGTCCAGGCCCTGTGGTAGGAATGCAGGGGAGACGCGGGGTTCCTGGGTAGGCATGGGGCACCCAGACCCCTGGCTGATGCTGGCAGCCAGCCCGGCTCCTCCCCTCCTTCCTCCTCTAGTACCTTCCCCTCTGCCAGGAGGATCTTCCAAACTCAGAACTCCAGTTCAACTGGGGATTTAGCTCAGTGGCGGAAGGGCCTGCCTGGGGCTTTGGGAAGCCGGAATGGTTGAGCCACGGGGCGCAGCCGTGTACCATTTCTTTTCTGTGTGCTCTCAGGCCGGCGCCTTCCTTGCTCTAAGCATTTCCTCCTCTGTAAATTAGGCCTGAGAGAGTCCAGAAGTATTGGGTGTCGAAAGCCTGGGAAGCGACACATCTCAATCAGACTCCTATGTGATGCTATTACTAATGGCAGCTCCGGCCCACAGGCTGGAGCACAGATGAGGGGTGAGATGGCATTTCAACCCCGGAGGAGACTGGACCCCAGGGTCCTTCCGGTTGCAGATAAGAGCCAGGGCTGTGCTAGGCTTGGGCTCCATCGAAATTCCCACGGGAAGCCCTGGAGGAAGAGCCGGCTCAGGCCCGCGCTTATCTCCATGCTGGGCGTCTGGGAAGTGGGGTCAAGTGCAATTGTCTGGGTTGGTTTCCAGCGGGAGGGCAAAGGCCATGGACGGGGAGTCTGGACTAAGTCACTGCCTGCCTGCCCCTGTTGGGGGAGACGCCTGAGGGCCCGGAGGGGGAACTGAGGGCGAAGCTCATTCCAGGCCCACCATGGTCTCGAGGAAGATCCCTGGGGCCAGGCTGGAAGTCAGGGCTGAAGATGACCCAGGCGCCTTCTTCTGCACCAGCCCTTCCGGGTCACCATATCCCGGGGGAGGGAGAAGCAGCAGCCCTGAGCTGGGATGCTCTAGTCTGAGGGGGACAGAGTCCTTGCCAGGGACACCCCCCTACTCTGAGGAGGAAGTGGAGTCTTCTGAAATCTGGAGAGAATTTCCACGCGTCCTCTGCTCCCCTCCCCTCCCTGATCCTCCCCTGCCCTTCCCTCCCCTCCTCAGCCCACCTATGGCCTTGGAGACCTCGGGGTGCGAGGGGTCTCCCCACATAGGAGTGTTTTGCCCCTGGGGTTCCCATTACATACTGCAGGCTTGGAGTCAGCAGAAGTGAAAAGCAGCTCAGACATTAACTCCAGCTGGGAAACTGAGGCCCACCAGCACACTGCACGTCCCAGGGCTGGCAGTATTGTGGGGGGTGGGTAAAGCAGCCCCCGGGAAGAGGGCCCTGGGCGGGGAGGCAGGTGTCAGGGTTCTCCCTGGGGTGGGCGCCTCAGGAGCACAAGCAGGAGCCCAGAGGAAGCACTCAGAGCAGCCATCCCCGGCTGGCTCCATTATTCCTCCCGCAGGGGCCGCCCTACCCCTGCGCCCCCAGGCCAGCTCAGAGATGCCTCCCCTCCTCCCCAGCGCTCCCCCCTCAGCTGGAAACTCTTAAGCAAAAAGGTCGTCAAGATGATTAAATGCGAACAGATTTTCAGCTCTTTTTCCACTTTAATTAAAAATGTGCTCTCTGTTCCATGGAAGCCAAGATGGAGCAGCGGCTCCCAAAGGCTGCTGGGCCTCCGAGGTGTCTGAGGGTTGGCATTGGTGGCCTGGGGTCAGGGGCCGAGCTGGGCGCCACCAGGGGTCCTGCTCGCTGTCCCCACAGGAGGGCCGAAGTGTCACACAGAGAACTCAGGGTGGAAGGGGCCAAGGTCCTCGGCACAGGTGCCCGGGAGAGAAGCCCTGTGGGGCGGGTCACCGAGGGTGGGGCCAGGGGACCAGGAGTGGACACACACACACACTGGGGCCATGGCGGAGAGGTGGGAGGCAGGGGTCTGCCTCGCTGCAGCCTTGTGTGTCAGGGATGGAGGAGAGGAGAGGAGAGGGGAGGAGAGGAGGAGGGGAAGGGAGGGGGAGGGGAAGAGGGGAGGGGACAGGAAGGGAGGGGTGAGGCACCTGGGAAGGACTCGGTGGAGACACCTGAGACAGCTTTAGGGCCCCAGGGAAGGAGGAGGCGGGGCTGGCAGGGCTGCCAGAATGACAGCACAGGCACAGGCCTGGGACACCAATCCCACTTCCGGTCTGGCTCCAGCCCCTGGCAGACTGGCGTGGAGCTTCCCTCCGAGAGTGTGAGGCTGGGCTGGGCCGTGGCGTTTGAAGTTCCGGGCCGCCTCTGCACTTGATCCAGGGGGACAGGAGGCTGCCCAGGGATGGGGCTGCCCACCACTTCCTGTACCTGGGCCGGGTGGTCCACCTGCTCCCTCGGAGGTGGGGACTTGGTCCTTGTCCCTGCCTTGTAAACCGCAGCGTGAGAACACAGTGCCCCATCGCTAGCTGGGCCGGCGGCCCTGAGGCCCATCTCTCTCACCTTTTCCAACAGCAAGGACAGGAGACCAGGAGAGAAAGGCGACCAAGCAGCCAGGACCCGAGCAGGGAGCATGGGAGCAAGGCCCCGAGCAGAGGGACCCCTGAGGAGGGCAGGGAGGACATCCCAGCTGAGGGGTCAGTGGGGCAGTCCACACGGAACTGGGGCAGGGAGCCTCCCGAGCCAGTCTCAGACTGCTGACCGGTCAGGGGGTGGCAGCAGGGGGGTGAGGGTGCGAGCGAGCAGAGACAAGCTGGCCAGGCACACCGGGCACCGACCCTGAAGGCCCTTGTCCCTGCCCCTTGCGGGCAGCACAAGGGTTGGACCCTTGCCCGGGAGAGGAGAGTGGTACCGGCCTGGTCCTGGCTGGGTGGGTGACCGAGCGACGTGTGGATCCCCGACAGTCCGAGGCCCCTGGGGCCCGTGCCTTTGGCCTCTCCTTCACCGCTCCACTTTCCGCAGACCCAGGGACTCCGAGGCCGGCTGGGAGCAGCCTACTTGACAGAGCCCAAATGGAGCAGCTCCGGCGGCCGGCATGGCCGGCGGGGCGGGAAGCGTCTCTGTTGGCGGGCGCCGAGTTGCCCGGAACTCACTAATCCTCCCCAGTGTTAATTATCAAAATTAACCCAATACTATAAATAACCCAACTCGGAGACTTGAAGAGCCTCACTTCTAATTAATTCATTTCCAATCAAGACACTTCGCCGCCCCCTACCCTGGAATCTGAGGGATGACCGCCCCCCCCACACCCCAGTGCTGGAAGCTCAGAGACACAAGAGGAGGGAAAAATCAGTCTGCTTTCTTGGAAGGGGGTGGCCTATAAATACCCGCATATTGGTGCGTTTGATGGACGATGTTCAGTCTAGATTGGCTTGGGCTGGGGTGGGGAGACGGGCAGGGTGGCGGAGGCTTCCATCTGCCGCCTCATTCACTGGGCAATAAATTTTAAAGCAAGACTGTGAGTACCGTCCAAGGCCTCGGTGTTGGCTGGAGCTGGGGAGACTGATCGATAGAGGAAGAGGAGGAGGAGGAGGAGGAGGAGGAGGAGAAGGAGGAGGCGGCAGGATGGTGAAAGGGGAGAGAGAGAAGGATAGAAAAAACGCAAGCTCTCAGAAGTGCAGAGAGCCAGAGAAAAGGGGGAGGGGTGAGAAAGTAAAAAAGAAATGGAGGAAGGGAAGAAAGCAGAGGGCAGAGTGACGGGCAGGAGGGGGAGCACCATTCACAGCCCCACCTTGCTTTGCAACTCTACCTTCCCTAGCCAGGGGACCCAGCAGTGCCCAAGGGCTGTCCTGCCTGTGTCCAGCCGTCTCCTGCCAGAGCCTCCTCCCAAGCCATTAGTGTCCTTTAGGGACACGTAGCCTCAGGGCCCCACCCCAGTGTCCCAGCAGCCCCCGGCTGGTCCTGGGGAAGGAACCCATGCTGGCCGCCCTTGGGTCTGCTTGTCCACTCCCTGGGTGAGTGACTTGCTGGACCTGGAGCTGGGGAGGGAGGAAGAGATGGAGACAGTCCGAGGGGAACACGGGAAAGAAGGAAGTAGAGAGAGAACAGAAAGGGAATGGGCCATGACCAGGAGGGACGGAAGGACAGGACAGGAGGACAGACGGAGGGCAGATAGCAAGATGGAGGCGGGAGAGGAGAGAGATGGTTCTGGCTCATTGGCCCTTGGTCCCTTGGTGTCCCAAGCAAAGGGCAAGGGCTGGGAGGTCAGGGCCTGGCGGGCTCCTCAAAGGCGTGACCTTGGGCCAGTGACATCCTTGTCCCCTGCAGAGCAGAGGGCATGTCAACCCCGAACTGGCCTTCACTGTGAGGTTAAATGGGTGCAGATCTGTAACCAGGGCTCTGGCATGATGTGAGCAATCCGTTCCAGATTGTCACTGGGCAGGCATGGTGGTGCGTACCTGTCACTGCAGCCCTCAGGAGGCTGAGGCAGGAGGATTGCAGTGAATCTGAGGCCAGCCTGGGCTACACAGGGAGACCACCTCACGCAGTACTCGTGGGACTAACAGCGTAAGTGCTGGTCCCGGCAGCAGTGCCGGCTCTGTGCTCTCCCCACCTCCAGCCACCTGCCGTTGGACACGGGCTACTGGTCCTCGTCCTTCTCCCCCAGCTGGGATCACAGGACGGAGCAGGTGGGGAGGTCGCCCTTCCCACCTGCAGCCTGCAGCCTGCAGCCGCCACCCCTTCCAGTGCACTGGGGAGCCGGCCCTGGGCAGCTGACCCCCGTTACCCGCTTTCTCTGCTTCTCATTAGGCAGCCCGGCCGCTAGGGAAACCTGTAATTTCCCAGCACTTTCCTCTCTTTCCTCTGCCTTTTGGGGTCCTCATCGCAGCCCTGTCCTCGGCAGAGGCCCCTCCTGCAGGGAGAGCACTGGCCACTGGAGCCACCCAAGATTCTGGGGGGCCTGCTGGGACCTTGGGTCTCAGCCCGGCTCAGACTGGAGGTCGAGGCTGTCTTTCCCCCTAAGTTGAAAACTGCCCGTCTCACCCTTCCTCCTTTCCCCAAGGGCTCTGCCTCCGTCTCCCCTGCCCAAGTACACCCCCACATTCTGAGGGACAGCATAGCCATGGGCCCTGGGTCCCCACAGGAGTCCCAGGTCAAGTGGACCAATAAATGGCAGGGGACACAGTAGCAGGGGACCCAGAAGAACTTGGCCAAGGATGTGTGCCCTCTGCCCTGAGTTGATTTCCCAGCCCCCTCCACTGCCCATGCCCCACCCACCCTGCACAGCACTGCCCTGTGTCACCTCTTCCAGGAAGCCTTCCATCCTCTCTGCCTGGGTGGCCCATGTGGACCTCGGCTCCCTGACCCCAGCTGGCTGTCAAGGTCCCTGCTTTCCTTCCCTTTCCCTCTGAGTGCTGAGCCCCTGGGGAGGGACAGTTGTGTCCATTCCTGGGGTGTCCTCTTGCCAAGCAGGGTACCCAGTAAGTGAGAATAACTAACTGATGGGCAGATAAAGAAGGAGGAGGAGGAGGGGACGGAGGGAGCGCTCCAGGAACCACAAAACTCACAAGGCTGGTAGGTACCCGGCTCTGGGACAGGAGGGAGCGATTTTATGCTGTTTTCCCTTTTTTAAAGACTTGTCTTTGACGTCAGATGATTGCGTGTGCCGCTTGTGTGTGCCGTCCACGGTGACTTGGTGAGGACTTCCTGCCATCAGCCAGTGCAGGATGGAGCCCCGGTGTGGAGAGGCCTGGGCCTTGTCGCTTCACCTCCGCCACTGGACAGTGGCCCAGCCTGGCCCAGAGCTCCTGGGAGGGGAGAAAGCACCTTGCTTGCAGCGTAAGGCAGCTGCAGAGCCTGGAAAGCCATGATTAAATGTCCAGATGGAGTGTGGCAGACACTGTCCCTGCCCTCTGGGGCTTCTGGGATGATTCAGACACACAGATGGGGACAGACCCGGATGGGCAGCCAGGGTTGCGAGGAAAACAATGTGAAATCAGACCCTTGTGAGTGTGCACTCTCTCTTGTCTACTTGGCAAACTCCTATTCACTCTTCAAAGCCCAATTCATGTACCTAATCATTCGTCTATTAATTTGTCATAGGTATCTGTTGCCCAGCACCCCTTTCCCATTTTCTGCTTACGGGAACTCTCTCCTTGATTGTTTTACAGAAAGAGGCTTACTTTGACTCCACCTTCACCTCTCTGCCCACTCTGGGTACAGCCCTGGGACAGCACCCCTGGCCCTGCCATGGTTCAGGGATGGGCACATTAAATTTACCCCGGAAGGGGTAGCCCTGGTGTTCTTTGTGCTGATCGTGTAAGAAAGCAGAGCCAAGGACACCCGAAGGTAGCGTTTATCACCGCATTGGCTGAGCCCGGAACTTGAGCTTAGTTTAACTCCACTCCAAGAAGTTTAAGTCATGTTCAGCCGTGAACGTGCTCTCTCCCCGGAAGCCAGTCTGAGACGGCTTCCGTCAGTGACAACCCCAGAGCTCACATAGTCACTCACACAGCTCGCTCCCACTCTGAGCCGGCCTGGGGTGGCAGATCACAAGCGAGGTTCAGCCCCCCACGTTCTGCTCTCCCTGCATGGGGCCACCTGCCCGCTTCCCCCCCACACACACACTCCTAGTCCTCCTCCATTGTCCTCCATCCCTCGCCCTTGTCCCAGGTCTGGCCCACCTGTGCCAGCTTCTGCTCAGCCCACCCTCTCCTCTTCCACCCCTGCCCCCTCCCTTCTCTTTGCCCCTCGGCCTCCTCCTCCTCTCCTCCTCTGCCCATCTCTTCCCAGCCCTCTCTCAGGCCGCCTTCCTGCGGTGTCTCCAGCTCTGCCGTCTTCAGCTGGCTCGGCCTTCCCAGCCCGGGTCTGCAGCCGGGTAAATTTCTACAAACAATTAAGTTTGTAATACATTCAATCCTATTACAGCCTCATTAGGCGCTGATAGCATTTGGGAGGAGGACTGGGGCGGCTGGGAGGCTGATGGCCTCCACCGGCTGGGTGCCTGGAAGTGAAGCGTCCCCATTTTCCAATGAACCTGAGCTCCGAGCATTTCATTACCTCCCCACATTTCCCCGGTCAAATGGTCCCAGGCATCTCTGTGTCATTTCTCTCTGCCCGAGTCTCTCCTGCTCTTCCTTCCTCCAGTCCTGGGAGACAGGCCTTGGCAGCAGGAGGGATGGAGATAGTACAGTGAGAAGGACTTCCCAGCCAGGCGTGGTGGCACAGGCCTGTCACCTCAGCACCTCAGAAGGCTGAGGCAGGAGGATCACTGTGAGTTCGAGGCCAGCCTGAATTACATGGTGAGACCCTGTCTCAAAACACAAAAGCAGAAAACTAAGAAATAAAATAAAAACTCTCCAACTGATAGTGCATTCACAGCAGTCGGCATGGCTGGGTAACTCTGGTCCTACAGGGGAGCAGGAGAGATGGGCTGCCTCGGCCCCAAACCAGAGTGTGGGACACACAGGGCAGCTAACGGGGTCTCCAGGCCCAACACCCTGGATGGGGAATGGGGGAAACAGCTGCACACATCTGAAGAGACTTGCCTGGCTCCATTAGCCCAGGCACCAGCCGGCTGCTTTTGATGTTTGATCTGGCCCGCGGTGCAGGGAGGAAGCCAATAGGATGTCAGGGGCCACTCACAGAGACACCCCTGACACCAGCCACCTCCCTCCCAGACCCCCTGGCAGCCCCAGCCAACCTCCAAGGCGTAAATGAAACACCAGAAAACCAAACGCTGAGTCCCACCCACGGCAGTGGGGCCCAAAGGCGTCCCCAGGGAGGGCGGGGTGCCAGAGCCTCAGCTCCCTGCCCCTGCACCCCTCTCTGCCTCCCCAGCCCATCTCAGGCCCTAGAGAGAGCCCAGGGCCAGACCACAGTCAGGCCAGGCCGCCTCTGGGTTCTTTTGGCAGAGGGCAGGTAATTGATGAAGATTATTTGCTTGGGGGGAGGGAGTGTTAGTAACCCGTGGGCTTCACCAATTGGGGCGGGGCAGGTAGGGAAGGCAGAGCTGGACACAGCCCTTCCTTGTTTGTAAAGTGCTTTCCAAAGTTGTAGGAAGAAGGAAACGGAGGCCCAGGGAATTCAAGGGACTGACCAAAAATCACACCGCTGCTGCCCTCCCGGATGGAGTGGGCACCCAGGGGAGCCCTGGAGCTGAGCTAGGCTTCAGAGGGGGTCTGGAGGCAGGAAATCCCAGAAAGCTAGCGAAGGAGCCCAGTGAGTGGTGAAGCCTGTAATTTCAGCACTCTCGGAGGCTGAGGCAGGAAGATGTCAAGTTCAAGCCCAGCCTGCACAACAGAACAATTTAGTGAGATCCCGTTTCTTAAAAAAAAAAAAATTGGGGCTGGGTATTTAGCTCAGTGGCTTAAGTGCCTGCCTGGCAAGCACGAGGTCATGAGTTCGATCCCCGGTACCAAAAAAAAAAAAAAAATTAAAGTTAGTGAGAGTGTTGGTTGTGAGAAAAGGCGGCTTAAACCAGCAGGAGGAATCAAATTTGGCCACCACAGTGGGAGGTGCTGGGTGTGACAACTGGGGTTCTCAGCAAATGGGGACGGCTCTGGAGGCTGCACTCAGGACCTGCCTCAGGCCCCAGGGACAGGGCCCCCTCCACAGGATGACTTGAGTGTCCTCCCAACATGGCAGCCAGTTTCCCCAGAGCAGGTGACCTGGAAGGGGACAAGAAGGAAGCCGCTTGTCTTTCAGGATCTCACTCCGGAAGTCACATGCTGTCATTTCTGGAATGTTCGATCCACTACACATAATTAGTCTTCTGCAGTGTGGAGGACACACCAGACACGGGTACCGTGGTTCACTGGGGACCACGTTCATGGAGAGCTGGTCACCCCCACTTTACAGATGGGAAAACTGAGACCCCCTCAGGCATTGCAGGTCCCCCTTAGCAGATTGGTAACCCAGGCTGCTGGGGTGGAGCCTGAATCCCTAGACCCAGCCGGGAGGAGGGGGACAGGGACCACAGTGAGGCCTCCCAGGCCTGTGAAATAAATATAATCACGTGTTTGCCTTTGCAGAGAGCAAACTCCCGTGGGGAGAGGCGGGCAGGGCAGGCTCCATCTAAACTGGGTTCTGCCCCAAACCTTGTGTTTCCCATTTAAAACCGCACTTGGGTGGCTGGGAAAATCGGTGCAGTTTGGGGAAACTCAACCTGACAGCGTCTTGTCCTTCTCCGCTGTCTCGGAGAGTAGCTCCCTCGCAGGGTGGTCCCAGACCCCGGGCTCACCCTCACTGAGCCCCCAGGAGCGAGGCCACAGCCAAGTCTCCTGGTGACAGTAAATGCAGTCTTCACATCTTGGTGTCAGGGGACTCTGGGGGGGAAGAAGAGGGGCTGGGAAGAGAAAACGAGGAAGATCAGAGGTGGCTAAGTGACACTGCAGGCTCCACCCTGTCCCCCTCCCACCCCTGCCCATCCCCCCCACCCCCGTGCATGTGACAGCCCTTCCTCCATGGACGTCACAGAATCAAAATCTCAGAGCTGGACGGGACCTTCGGAGAAACTGAGGCTCAGAGAAAGAACAAACTTTGCTTCTAGTTGCCCACTGATTTTGGTGACAGAGGTCAGCCACCTCCCCATCAGGAGACCCAAGCTTCCCAAGAGGAGAAACAAAGAGAAGGGAAAAGCACCAGGCAGGTGGCATCTCCGCCCTCCAAGCCTCTGTTTTCCTTCCAGAAAGTGGGGGTTTGCCCTCCAGCCTGGCCCTACCCCAGCTGCGGATCAGAGCCTCTTCTCGTGGGTCCTGGCCTCCAAGCAGGGAGCACATGAACTTGGCCTCTGTCCTGCCCTCTGACCTCCAGCTTCCTCTGTGGTGGGGCAGGAGGAGGAGAAATAAATCCCAGAAGAAGATGGGGGTCATGGGGGTCACATGAGAGCTCAAATTGCAGGCGGGTGGATGGATGCCATGGATGCGGTGAGGTCCGAGGACTTCCTGGCCTCCCCGCCCCATCGTGGGGGTCTCCTCTCTCCAGAGACAGCTGCTCCCCACCCCGGAGGGGTGCAGGGCCAGGGTGTGGCGGTGTGGTGCATGCAGTGCTTCCGGTCACTGCTGGGATGTCCCACCCACCGGCTTCACCAGCCCACAAGCCACCTGCTCATCGTAAAGCTGGGGGCCACTGAACAGGCAAGGACAGGTTCTGGCGACGCCTACTCCCTACTCTGGGAGCTCTGGCTGTCGGGGGATGGTGGCTATGGAGAGGGTGGGACATGGGACAGGCCCACTGCCAACTCCAAGGGGAGGGCATGGGGAAGACCAGCTCCCCCACAGTGACGGCGACATTTGTATGAGGAAAAGCAGAGGTAAGGCCTGCACTTGGAGTCCCCCTCCATTCACCCCAGGGATGCTAGCAGATGTCCCCCCAAAACTGCAGTCTGTGCTGGAAAGCCTCGGAGACAGAAGAGAGAGAGCTGGGGGCAGGGAGGGCTTCTCCGAGGAGGCCACACCATGCTCACACCTGAGGCCGAAAAGGAAGCAGCCAGGTGCAGAACTCCTGTACTGGGCAGGGGCACCTGCAAGGGCAGAAGCTGACCTTGCTGGACGGGACAGGCCTGATAGATTTAGAACCAGAGGAGACTGGTGTAAGCCCGGCTGAGGAGGGGCTTGGAGAGGGAGCCGGGGGCCAGATCACCCCAGGTTGCCTAAGAAAAAGCAAGGAGGTCGAATTCCCTGCTGAACATGTAACATAAACCCTAAGGCGCCCAGGTGTGGTATAATCCCAGGATTTGGGAGGCTGAGGCAGGAAGAACACAGTCAAATTCAAGGCCAGCCTAGGCTACTTAGTGAGCTCAAGGCCTGCTCGAACTATACAGCAAGACACTGTCTCAAATAAACAAAACCCGAGAGGTCTTTGAGCAGGGAGGTGACAGGATCGGGTTCACAGCTGCCACGGCGAGAATGGGTTACAGGTGCCAGCGTGGGACCTGCTGCAGTCCAGCCGGCACGGACAGGAGAGCCCAGTCCCCGGTCTGCTAGGGCATTACAGCTGCAGGCCCTGCCAGCAACTGCATGTGGCTGAAGGTGGGAGGGAGGCACGGAGAGCACGCCAGGGCTGGACCCCCGGGAGGCTGGCGCTGGCCGGGACTGCAGGCCCCATTCATCCCCTGCAGCCCGGGGCCTTCCCTCTGGGCGGTGACAGCTGCTCATTCATGGATTCTGCAGGAGCCACCTCCCCGCTTCTGCCCTTTGGGACTGTGCCTGGTCTCCCTCCAGCCCACGGGGCGTGGCCTCTGATGGGGTGCTGATGGAGGTGCTGTGGGGCACACTGAGGAGAGTTGGGAGGGTGCTGTCCAGCGAGCAGCGAGACCGCCCCTCCCTGGGGGGGGCACCGGTGCCACCTTTCGTCACTGCAGAGTATGATGAATGACAGGAGACGCAGGGAGCCGAGACACTCGGGAGGCACCATTCCAGGGGTGCCTGCCTTCGGGTGACTCCCGCTCCTGTCACAGGCGGGGGCCCGCACTGCATAGGTGACTTCAAAGCTTGGGTCTCTTGTTGCCAGTGATTTAAGACGAAGCACCCTGTGACACCCAGTCACCCTCATCTGTCGCAACACAGCCCCCTTCTCTGTTTCTAAGTCTCTGCCCGAGCCTTTCCCCTACTCCCATTTCCACCTGCACCCCATCTAACCCCAACTCTGCACCCCATCTGCACCCCCCCATGGCATCAGCCTGCTTGTCCCCTGTGTCACTCCTCAGGACCCAGCCCAGGCCCCTGCTGCCTCCGCTGCCCTTTGGTGCCTGGGGTGGCGGGGTAGGTGGGGAGCACCCCTGTCGCCGCCCTGCCCCCACCCGGAGCCCCAGTCTGTCAGCATGATGGATGCTGGGCGACGTCCCTTGGAACGGATCCTGGATCTAAAAGCCTCACAAAGCTATCCTGGGCAGGAGGCGGGGGAGGGACACGGGGGTCCCCCAGAGCCCGGCTCCCTGCATGAATCAGTCAGCCAATTAGTGCAGACAAGGGCCCCAGCGATGAATCATGAGCCCATTAGCCAGCCGGCTGGGCCCTCCTCCCCCATCACCGCCAAAGCGGGGTCCTGGCCCTGGGGTGGGGAGGGGTGTGTCCTCCGCAGAGCCAGGCCCCCTCAGGACTGCTGAGGTTGGAGAACTGTGGTGGGCATGGCCACACCTGGGTGATTTGCATGTCATTTGCATGGTACACAGGCATTGGATATTCCCAGAGGCACCTCCTCCTGTGCTACTCCCCGGCCCACCCGGCTAGACTTGGTCAACTTCGTCCTGGCCGGTGACCCCACTGACTAGACTGGGCTTCCGGCTTTTCCTGGGTCTTCAGATCACAGAAAGGGGAGCACGGGACTGGTTTCAGGATTACCCACCTGATCCCTGTCACCCAGGGCCTTGTCAGGCACCACCCTCAGCCAGGAAGGATGGCCACACCCTGTCAGCCCAGTGCCACCTCCTGTGCCCTTGGGGCTCTCAACACTGATGTCCTGGCTGGACTCCAGTGATGACAGATGGTGGCACCAAGCCTGTGCTGGGCAATGGCAGGGGACGGAGTGACCAGTCTGGACTCTCCAGGAGCAGAGCCGGGGACCTGGAGGTTGCTCTGGGGTATCAAAGAAACAACCCTAGCTCTGGGGCCATGTGACAGGTCCTAGCTGAAGACGGTGTCATTTCTTCCTCACAGTTACTGTCCCCATTTTATTTATTTATTTATTGTTTTTTTAGACAGAGTCATACAGGGCTGGGGATTTAGCTCAGTGGCATAAGCACCTGCCTGGCGAGCATAAGGTTGTGAGTTCAATCCCCGGTACAAAAAAAAGACCTTAGAGACAGAGTCTTACGATGTAGCCCAGGCTGCATGACAATCCTCCTGCCTCAGCCTCCCAAGTGCTGGGATTACGAGTGTGTGCCACCGCGCCTGGCTTCTGTCCTGCTTTATAGATGGGATGACTGATACTACAGAGCATGAGGGACTTGTCCAAGATCCCAGACCAGGGGTGTTAGAACTGGATTGGCACCTGGGTCTGTCGGACTTCAGCGCTTGAACAGATGAGCTCTGAGCTACTCAATCCTGAAGCTGTCCTGACTCAGCTTTATTCGTCCAGCTGCTTGCTTGCCATCCAGCCAGCCCTCCAGGACCTCTACGCCAACGTGTTGGAGGCTGAGTTCATCGCCCCTGGTCCCCTAGCCCACTCACATCGGCAACACAGGGATGGACATTCCGCCCACCTCCCGTCCTCCGCCTCCTGCAGGCAGATGCAGAGGGCCTGGTCAGTTTCCTCATGAAATGGGGCCTGCCTGGCCCTGACCCCCCAGGTGTATGTGAGCTCAAGCCCTGGGCCTCTCCTACCTGGACTGGTCTAGCCGTTTCCCAGGGTGCTCCCGGAATGACCCTTTCCTCCATGTGAGTCTAATCCAGTCCCTCACTTCCTGTCTCAAAGAGGTGGTCACCCTGTAACTTTCGAGACAAAACATTAAAGGCCCTTGGAAGGTAGACCCAGAATCCCTTTCTAAACCCAGTCCAGGTCCCTCCCCCTTGGTTCCCAGGAAACTACTGGCCTCGTGGAACTGTCCAGAATGGACCAAGATTTTCATTCCTCTTGTCACCTGTGCTAGGAATGCCCTTGTCCCCATTGCCGCCTGGCTGACTCGTACTGTCCTCTGATCAGTTGGACGTCATCTCCACTCTGAAGCCTGCACCATCCTGCCCAGCCAGGCTGGACCGGGCTCCTGCAGGCCCTGAGCTCACACCGCCAACCAGCCTAGGACATCCACAGCTGAGCGCAGTGGGCGGGGTGGGTGGGGGCGTCTGCCCGGCTCCTTGTCCAAAGGGCCCAGGCAGGGGCTGCGGCTCTGCTTCCGAGATCGGATCTGGCACGGCAGAGATGTTCGATAAAGCTTGATGGATGGGGGTTCACCCCCCTTCTCTCTGTTCTCCAGCTTCCTGTTTGTCTGGCTC
>PVJX010017748.1:0-37768 GCA_004027295.1 Dolichotis patagonum | reverse complement strand
GTGGAGAGAAAAGAGTGGTGAGAATGGGGTGGAGGGAGTCCATGACTAAGCCACTTAAATTATATTTTAAATACCTGATTTATTGCTCTGAAAGGTGCTCAGCCTTTCGGAGGGGAAGTCTGAGAAGCTCTGAAATTTGAGGTGCCGATAAAGCCAGCTTGGCTGTTGTTGCTAAGGAACTAGGGTGTCTGGCTTCTGGTATCGATATCAACAGCTCCTGCTCAAATAGCACAAAGGAAAGATGTACAATCATTAGAGAAGAAGGATCGTATTTAAAATCATCTCTTCTCTGAAAGAATACTGGCCTTACATTTAAGGGTGTCTCATAACTGGTCCAAAAAGGTAAGTATACCAGTCCCCAGTGGTCTTTCTTTTGGATGGAAGAGAGGGAGAGAAAAGTAGGGAGGCAGAGAGAAAAAGGGAACAGAAGCCAACTGGCATTAACAACCTAACTGAAGGACATTTTGGAAGGAGAAGTCACTCAGAATGAGTCTTTGGAATTAGACTGAGGTGTGAGCATTAGTTTTCCCACTAAGTAAATGACCTTGAGAAATATATTTCAATTGTTCTATGCTTTCAGTTTCAAATCCGCAAAATGGATGTGCTGTGTAAGGATCTCATGAATTTTGCTCTTTGGACTCTTAGGGTTTTTTTCCCCCAAGTAATCAGAATTTGCATTTTATTTCAATAATCCAATGCGGTAGGCAACTTGTAAATGACCACCAGTGACCCTCGTTCTCTGACATTCACTTCATCTTGGGTGTGGATTGGACCTTGCTTCTAGTAAACAGACAATACTGGAAATAATGGGCTAGCATCTTTTCTATTAGATTATAAAATGACTATGGCTTTTGTGTTTGTTCTTTTTCTTCCCAGATCCCTTGCACTGAGGGAAGCTTTCTGCCACATTTTGAGCAACTCTAAGGCTCAGAATACCCATGCTGTGTGTTCAGGAAGTGAGGGCCTCAGACTAACAAAGCAGAGAAACTGAAGCCAGCTAAGAACCAGGTGAGTGAACTTGGAAGTGGATCCTACATCTCCAAAAAGCACCGAGCCAGAATCCCAACTAAGTTCGTCTGGGATTCATGACTCATAGAAACTATAAGATACTATTTGGCTATTTCAGCTTATAAGTTTCAGAATAATTTGTTACCTGGCGGTAGAGAAACAATACATGGCAAAGGCCCATAGCACTGTGGGCTCAATGTGCCCCAACCCCACTGCATAGTGATTTTCCCAGAATGCATAGAGCAGACATATCCAGCAACAGAATACCCACACCAGCAACATCCCCACAATAGTTCGCTGATACATACATACAAGAAGGGCTATGATGGGAAGAAATACCAAGTGGAAACCAGTAGGGCATCTCTGCTGATAAAAATAGTAAACCAAAAGCTACACTGCATTCTTGGAGGAGCTGCAGAGATCAGTGCATGTGAAAGGAACTGAAAGGCATGGGGCTGTGATTCAACCAGAATAACAATGAACTATCAGGAAATTAATCAGGTAATCACTCCAACTGCAGTTGTTCTAGATGTGGTTTGTGACTGGAGCAAAATCAACACACTTTGTTACCAGCTATTGTCTGGCACATGCTTTTATTTTTCTCTGTTAGTAAAGACCTCAGAAGAGGCTGATTTTCATCCAACAGGGGAACATACAGCTTCACTGTACCACTGCAGATGTGCATCAGCTCTTCAGCCCCTGTCATGGTCTAATCTGCAAGGATTCTCACTGCCTTTCCCTTCCACAGGACATGACATTGTTCTGTTACAATGATGGTGTTGTGCTTAATAGATATGGCCAGCAGAGTGTAGGAACTACCCAAGACACATTGATTAGATATTTGGGTGTCAGAGAGTAACAGATGGAGTCCACATAAATTCAAGAACTTTCCAGTTTGATGAAAGTTCTAGAAATCCAACTATCTTAGATCTGAAGATATTTCTAGGATGAAAGTCAAGTTGTTGCATCTAGCTCTTCTTTAAGAAAGGCACAGTGGCTTCTTTGGTCTCTTTGGTTTGATCATCAACATATCTGGGTATATTACTTGGTTTCTTGCTCTCTGTCTCTGTTTCTCTCTCTCTCTCTCTCTCTCTCTCTCTTTCTCTGTCTCTCTCTCTCTCTGACACTATCTCTGTCTCTCTGGCTTTTTCTCGCTGACTCTCTCTTTCTCTTTCTCTCTGACTCTCCCACCCTCTATGTGTTGCTAAGGACTAAACCTAGGGCTTCATACATGCTAGGCAAGTGCTCTACCCATGAACTATATCTCCAGCCCCCTGAGTATGTTACTTTGACTTATTTACTAAGTGACCTGGAAAGTTGCCTATTTTGAGTAGGCACAAGCATAAAAGTAAGCTCTAAAACAAGTCAAGCCACCATGCAAGCTGTTCAGCCAACTGAGCCACATGCTTCAGAAGATATGATGATACTTGAGACATTATGGCTCATAGGGATGGTGTTTGGAGCCTTTGACAGGCTGCTGTAGACAAACCACAGTACAGATATTTAGACTTTTTTTAAGCAAAACTATAACATCGTCTAAGGATAACTATTTTCCTTTTGAGAATAATTTTGGTTTGCTACTGGGCCTTGGAGACTGAACATTTGATCATGATCTACTAAGTTACCATGGGACATGAACTGCCCATTGTGAAGTAAATACTGTCCGACCTACCACACCATAAAGTTGGGCATTACCAGAGCACTGCCTTGTCAGATGGAGTGGTATCTATGAAGTGGCCTTCACTAGGCTCTGGGGACATGAGCTCATACTGCCATTCACACTGCCTATGGCCTCAAGCATATTTATGGTCTCCTGGGGAGTTCCCTGTGATTGGATCACTTTATCCAACAACATGGTCTTTTTTTATATCTGACCAAAGAACTCACCTCACAGTAAGTGAAGCAATGAACCCATCATCATGGAAGTCACTGATTTTATCATGTTAGTCATAATTATGGAACAAATGATGGGAGAAAACAGTGGAATAATAGCCTGTTGAAGGCTAAGGAATGGTACCAGCTAGGTGGAAATGTGTTGTGAGGCTGAAACAAGATCCTGCAGGTTGCGGTAAATGTTCCAAACCACTGCCGGTTATATGGTGCTGTTCTTCCATTTCAGGCATCAGGGGATGGAAACGGGACGGTTCCTCTCATTGCCCTCCCGGTGATCCACTAGCACATTTGTTCCCCATCTCCCACAACTCGAGGTGCTGCTGATCTAGGAGTCTTGGTTCCAAAAAGAAAAATGCTTCCTCCAGGCTCGTAACAGTCAGTCCACTGAATTAAAGCTGAGACTGCCACCCACCCACTTCAGGCTCCTAATGCTACTGAGTCAACAGGCAAAGAGGGTGCTACTATCCTGGCTATGGTGACTGAGCTTGACTATTAAGGGAAAATTAAGCTGTTGCCACTCAATGGCTGTGTCTCAAATGCAGGGAATCCTCTAGGGCAGTGTTGGGGGACCTTCCAGAGCTTTGAGTGATGAACAGCCAGCTGCAGCCTGTGTACCATAGGTTCACCACCAGAGTTCTAGGGTGAATGTTAGTGAACAGAGTTTGTGATTATGAACTCAGTGAACAACTACAACAACTTCAATTTAAGTGCACTTATTGGTGGCCCAAACATTTTAGGACTATAGATTTGGAAGCAGACAAGGAAGCACTCTTTAAGGGACTTGGTGAAGGAACATGAATGGGTGCCAGAAAACGACAAACATAAATAGCAGGTGCAGAAAAGAGGGCTTAAAGAAATATTTCCCCTTGTTTTGATATGCATGTCTATATTAATATAATATATATAATATAATATTGATATTGCTAATTTTTTTCTTCTCATCTCCTTATCTAATGTAGGGTTGCCAAGTTAAATAGTACCTAATTATTTAAGTTACAGGATATATAAGGGTAGCACACAAATCAACTAGAAGAGGAATAAAGATTACCCAAACCTGAAAAGGAATTCTATTCTCTTTTGAGGAGAGAATTAACAATTGCAACCAGAAAACTATGGCAAAATGAACAAATGAAAAAACAAAACTCAAGGGCTGGCTGCCTGTTTTTATAAATCAAGATTTAACGGAACATTTGTCAAGTTATATACTGTGTAGAGTGACTATTATGCTTCAGTGTTACCATTGAGTAGTTGTCTTAGAAATCACATGGCCTAAAAAACCTAAAATATTTACTATTTTGTCTTTTAACAAAGAGTCTTCCTACTTCTAGGTCAGTGTGCTTTTGGTGTGTGGGAATTGTTGTATCGTGAGGCAGAAGCATGCTTATTATCATCTTTATCTGGAGATTAAGTGTGCAGATACCTATGAGTGCCAAGTTGGCAAGGGATAGACTGGGTGGCTTTGTAATGGTGTCACCTTGAACAAGCTGAACTGTATTATCAGAATTTCCTTTGCTATATTTCCAGTTACGCTGGGTCACAAAAAGAATCTCACGGATAATTTGGAGGGTGTAAGTGAAGCAACAGCCGTCTGGTAGCTCACATACTTAGTCTATCTGCTCTTCTTGCTGGTGTGGGGCTGTGACTGGGACTAGAACCACTCCACCTGCTCCTCAATCTTCCTCAGCTTCTCTGACTCCTAGACCATGCGAGAGAGAGGGAGAAGGAGAGAAAAAGGGAAGGCGGGGAGAGGGAGAGAGAGAAAAAAAGATCTTGAGAGATTACCTCCATGGCAAATGTCCTCGGTTCCCACAGGACCAAGGTCAGAGGCAACAGGAACTGACTCGGGTTTTAGACTGTCCTCACTGCCTCCAGTTGGTATTTGTGAGTTCCAGTTTGTTCTTGCTCTTCCTGTTTTACATCCTGACCACGTGCCTTGAGAACTCCAAGGTCCAGCATTAGATATAATCATAGTAGCTTTATGGAGACTGTTTGGCCAACAACCACAACTGCATTAGGTAAAATCTCTGTAATTCTCTGATGAAGCTCTAACTGATGCAATAATCATTTATAAAGGTGTTTGCATTAAATGGGTCGATTCTTTTACATTATGCTTTTGTTAATTTCTGAGTTTTTTTTAGTCTCACAATTTGTAATTTTTATTTTTATTAGTGCATTCTTGTAGTACATAATGATTACAATTATCATGGGAAGTTGATATGTGTGCCTAACACATCTTAATTCTTATTATATTTCCTTGCTCTCCCCTCTCCCCACCTCCCTCTCTGTGTCCCCTTTCCATTCTAAGTGTTGCTGCATTTTGCTCAATAAATGTGCTTATGTGAGTACTTTTTAGTTTACAAATTTTTTGGCTGTATGATCAACTGTGATTGCTCCCATATACATTTTAGAACATTTTTTAATCTGGTAAGTGTGAAGTTCTATGTAACATTCTATACTACATACATTCTCAATATGCTTAGTTCATCTGTTTAACCTACTTTGGAGGAAATATGTTGGCTCCTGTGATAGGGGTTCTGTCAATTTCTCCTAATAGAATACTGGAAGTTCTTTTATTCTATAGAGTTTAGAAACTATATTGTTAGGTGCATAACAGTTCATGGGTAGTGTAGCTTTTGGTGAATTGTGTATTTATCACCATGAAATACCAATTTTAATGACTTTTAATGTCTGTATACATTAATATTTGCCATTTTATTAATTATTGAGATAATGGTTTCATGCCTCACAATATTAAACAGGCAATAAATAACAGGTTTTGTAAGCATTTTTGGTATTGTTAATCTTATTGTTTGCAGGTTGTTTGATCTCTTTGGGAATTGAAGAGGAAAAGAAAGGTCTGAAGAGCCAGGCGTGGTAGCGCACGCCTGTAATCCCAGCACTCGAGAGGCTGAGGCAGGAGGATCATTGCAAGTTTGAGGCCATCCTGGGCTACAAAGTGAGCTCAAGGCCAGCCTGAACTACATAGTGAGAACCTGTCTCAAAAAGACCAAAAAAAAAAAAAAAAAAAAGACTGAAGGACTCCAGGTTAATAAAGAATGTAGCTGCCTCTCCAGCCCTGCATAATGATGCTTAGAGTTTCTTTTCTCACAAGCAAGGTGATGGAAACTACAGGAAAAAGAGGCCCCAGGCTTGGACAAGCCACCAGAAATCTTGCCAAAAGAGGTTTCTTAGGCAGCCAAGAGAATATAACTAAAACGTTTTTTTTTTTTTTTTTTTTTGGTTGGATCTTGGCCTTTGTGCTTTTGAGGCCCAAATGAAATTAGGAAGGGAAAAATAATACAAGGTCAGACCCAGCACACTGTAGCTGTATTCCTGCAGCTAGAAGGTCAGGCTTATCTCTTTAGAGATCCCCTAGATTCTGGCTCACATGAGCCCACAAAGTAATGTCCAAGTGATAATTCTCCACCCTGGGTACCCCTCAGGACTGCCAGACTTGGATACAATTAAGGATCTGGTCTCACCACCTCACTCCTCATACTTCCTTCTCTCAGATTAGCCCTGTAATTGGACCCATTTCTGTTTTCATAGTTGTTCTTGTTCTAGTTGTGATGTTCGCTACTGACTGCTACATAATGTGCATGTGTGTTTGTTTCTCTCTGAAACCAAACTCAGGTAGCTTTACTAACTGACTGATTCTTTCAAATCCTTTGACCCTAAAAATTCCTCCTTTCATTTGCTGAAACATTTCACGTCTGTTTGCCTTGCTGCCTGAAATTCACAAAATCATAAGATGCCTGAGAGATTGATTGGCTCAAGTACTTTGTTTTACTAAAGGGGAGAGTGGAGCCCAGAGGTGACATTATTTGTCCCAAATCACTCACCTAGCGAAGTGGGCCTGGAAGCTAGTGCAAAGCGATAGTGCTAGGAGGTGAGACCTGACAGTAGGATGATAGTAGGAAAATATCATCTGGGATTTTAGGGGATGTCGGGATATCACCGCGAGCTGGAGCACAATATCACAAAGAGGTGGCTTTGGTCAGCTAAAATGAAAAGTGAACTACAAATGAATAAAGTTACAAAAGTATGTTTCATGGGGAAAAAAGTGAAGAATAGAAGTGAGAGAAATGAGGTTCCAGGAGGTGGGAACGATGGGTTGGCAGGTGCCAAACATATCTGATCTGTTGCTCTGGCCCTCTCCCCCAACATAAGCTGAAGAATAAACTCCAATTATAATGGCAACACAGCGACAATGTCAACTCATAATTGTAGTGTGAAAAAACCCATCTATGTTAACTCATAAACTCATTCTATGAGAAGTTGCTATTACTATCGTACAGTTTAGGGCGAACAGAATCAGAGACAATGAAGACACATAATGGATCTCTTGGGAGTTTGCTGGACTCTGTTCGCGTCAGTTAATCTCCATCCTCCATTTTTACAGCACCTCCACAGGTAGCTTTCCCTGCCATCATCCTGCCCTGGCCTCCCCACATTCTCGTGCCTTGAGGTGATGGCCACACCCTCCGGGTTTTAGGGGTATGTTTGATTGGCTTAAGGATAATTCCGTTTCCTTGCCAAAGACTGGGATGAATATGTGAAGCTGACTGGGCTGTGGATGTGATGAAAAGCTGAATGAAGGCTTTCTCAGGAAAGCCTTTCTTGAGTCTTCCGAGAAAGCGGTGGGATCATCTTTTCTTTTTCCACCAGATGGGAATGCATAACCATGCCGTTCCATTTGCTCCAGGACGGGAGGTCAAGCCAGCTTCAGGAGGCAGCCGATAGAAGATAGCAAACCAGAGAAACAGAAGCTGGCTGGGATAAGGTGGATAATCTCATCTTACTTTTGCACTTATTGTCATGTAAATGAGCCAAACTATCTCCTTTAGAGACCAGCCAAAGGGGAATTTCTATTGCTTGTAGCTAAAACCATCCCACTGCCCAGACTAAGAAGAGATGAACTTTAAGATTCCAAATAAATTCGGCTTACTTCTAGAGAGAGTTGAGTCTGCTTGGCTTTCTGTATATTTAAACACTTCTCTCCCAAACAGAGTACAATATAAAGAAGACGGAGAATTATTTTTGTCTTGTAGATTCTCTGAATATAGTGTTAGAGTCAACATTCCTGGATGGCCTTTAGAAGGTGCCTTCTTTGACCCAGGCTGTTTGTATTCAAATCCCGGCTCCCTCAATTCCCAGCATGGGACACTCATGGAAGCTGCCAGCTTCTCTGTGCCCCTCGGGTTTCCTTCTGTGCATATCATGGGAAAGTAATAACACAGCATTCTCAAAAGGGTAAATAAACTGGTAAGTGGAGAGAGTTTAGAGATGTGTCTCTACAGTAAAGGCTCAAAACATCTCATTGTTGTAAATAACAGAAAGAATAATTTAAAAAGACCTAGTTATCAATGATTGGTGTTTACAGAGACCAGTGATGTGGACAAAGAAGCACGGCCAGGTGTCCCAGAGCCAGGATTGAAACCAGGTATAGTTCTGAAACCCAGCCTTTCCATTCTACCATGCAGCTCCCTAGAGGACCTTCCCACAGATCATCCCACTGGGCGAGCAGTGAGTTCGGGGTCAGGAACAACCTTCAGCAAAAACTAAGAAAAAGTACAAAATGGTAGAGTGTGTTGGTGAACACCTGTAATCCCGGCACTCTAGAGGCTGAGGCAGGAGGATTGCCACAAGTTCAAGGCCAGTCTAGCTACACAGTGAGTTCTAGGCCAGACTGGAATATATAGCAAGACCCTGCCTCAAAAATAAAATAGGCAAGAAAGAAAAAGGAAAAAAAAGTACATAATAAAAAACAAACCACAAAAGAATCATAGGCGTTTGGAAATGTAGAGAAAGGCTGAAGCCCATTTGAACTCTTTTCTGAACGGACAAAATTGTGATGGGTGGCTGAGTAGTGTTGCATTGGTCTCAGAAGGCACTAGGGATTCTTTCAGCCTTGAGAAGCAAAGAAGAAGGGAAGGGTAGAATTAGAAATTCAAATGGCATCAAATGAAATCACAATGGAGTGCAGTTATTAACCCCAAGTTGGCTCATTCCTTTAAATCTTGAGCCTGTCTACATTAAGGGCCAGAAATTATTGATCTTTCCATTTGTATGGAGAGTACACGTCTCCACCACTGAAATGGAAAGAGGCCGTAAATGCCGAGTCCAATGTTTCTCCAGTGAAGACCAATAGTGAACACATTTTAAAGAAGGGGCAGAAATAACGAGCATCTTCTTTGAAAAGTGGAGACCTGCGGCAGAATGGAAGCAGGTTGCCTTGGAGAGGATGCTAGAGATTTTTTTTAATTAGTTAAGTTCACCCCAGGCACATCCACTGAAATAATGAAATAAGATTGTTGTGATAATTTAGAAAAGCCCTAAAATGCCTTTCTAGCCAGAGTAGATTGTTTAAAAAAATATTTAAGAGAGTGTGGGCTGGGCATGGTGGTGCCTGCCTGTCATTACAGCATTCTGGGAGGCTGAGGCAGAAGGAGCCCAAGTCTAAACCCATCTCGGGCAAAGTGGCAAGACTCTGTCTCAAAATAAAACATAAAAACAGACTGGCAATGCAGCTCAGGATGAAGGTTCTGTGTTTGATTCCCACTACTAAAAAAAAAAGCAAGTGTAGCGTTCCTTACAGAGAGCTGTCACTTTTTCCTAAGAATATTACTGTAGCTCTTCACAAGGTCTTTGCTAAGTTCTGGCTTTTCTCTTTGGTTGAGTTAACCAACACTAGTTAAGATAATTATTAAAATATAAGATTAGATTAACAAAGGATGGGATGGAAAGATACAGGGGATTGTAGGGGCCAAGACTTGGGTTTCACTGCCAGAGGCAAAGTGAATGAAGTTCTTGAATGGGCCACTGGCCTGCAGAGATCTTTGACAGTGGCTAATACTTGATTTGCCGTGGTTTATAAAGCTAAATCTGTGGAACAAGAGCTTCATCAGTGCTACCTGTAAAGTGAGTTACAAGATCTGAGCCAATTTCTAAACCTGGACAAATTTACAATGCTGAGCCCCACCCCCACTGTGTGTGTGTGTGTGTTGCTGGGGATAGTTCATGATGGTCCCTAACATCTACTCCATGAAGCTTGCAAGCTAAGCAAGCACTCTGCCACTGAGCTGTACCCCCAGATTGATGAGGAGCTCACTGATTGAAGGAGTGGTCATTAAGGCAACATCTAAAAGAACATACTGTGACTCTCCTTCACCTTTCACAAGAGATCTAATTTTTTGGAGCCCAGAGCCACAGTAATATTGAGACTCATAAGAAACAGGTATTAAACGGAATTTTGACCCAGTGCACCTTTGCGGTAGGTCCTGTGAAACCTGAGATGCTCATCCCATGGTTATTTCCCATGACCTAAGGATACAGGCAGAGTGAGACAACTTGAGCAACTGGAAGTAACCTCACATTGTCTCCATAACTCATGGAGGGGGAGCTACTATAGCACAGGAAGGGCCATGGATAAGTTCTTGGAATTTCTCATTAGCAAAGGAGTTACAGAAAAGCATTTTCACTTCAGGGCACCTATCGCTGCCTGACAATATGCTATACAATTATTTTTTGCATAATCTACTTCTCTCCTTAGAAGGTAAGCTCCTTGAAAGTAAGCAATTTCTCTGTCCCTCACTCTACCCCTTGTGCCTAGAACAATGATTGTCACATGATAGGTGTTTAATAAATATTTATTGATTAGATAAATAAATTTCTGGTGGGGAAACTTCAGAGATCAGTGTCATCTCAAAGATTCAAAAGTTGCTATATGGTAATTCCACCCATACTCCTGTTTCAATTTCCATTTCTACGAGTGAAGATAAGGGGTGAGTGTTGGGCTATGATAGTGGACCATCATGAACTTAATCAGCTGGCATTTCCAGTTGTGACTTTGATTCCAAATACAGTTCTTCATGTTTTGTTATCTATTTGTTTTTGTGGTGCTTGTGGAACCTAGGGCCTCTGACATGTTAGTCAAGTGTTCTATCACTGACCTATATCTCTAGCTTCCCAAGTACTTTTTTTACTAGAGCAAATCAATACCACTGACACAGTTAGTAATGTTCAATGATTTTATTTTTCTCCAGCCCAACAAATATAAGGACCTAAAATAGGTTCCTTTTACCTGACGAGGACAACAGCACAATTTCCCTGATCTACTATAGCTACACATGAAGTGTGTCACAGCATCGTATTTGCTATATTGCGTCATGATCATCTCATTTCAGTAAGTCCTTGATTTATGAATTAGTTCTGTTATGAGAGAACATTAGTAAGTTGGATTCATTCTTAACTCTAGCAAAGTAAGTCTTATCCACCTTTAACACAAACACATGATGTATCCTGCTTTGTGCTTCCTAGCAGTCCCTTTCGCATCGCTATTGCTTTTCCTCTTCTGGACATCCCGGGCTCTGATTGAGCCCTGTACTACTATATACTATTGCACTGTACAGTAAGCACACAGCAGCACAACTGTGACAATACCTAACAGACAGGTAAGCGACATCCATGATTCGTTTGTATCTATGAATGTTTATAATGCAAAGCCCATTTTTATCTGTGAAAATTCGCAACTCAAATGTTGGTAAGGCAGGGATTTACTGTATCCCCTAGGATATTATCTTGTTTTTTTCTATCGGTAAAATCATGCTAATAAAATTGTACATTCATTAATTATATCTCTTCATATCAAATTATCCCAAAATTTAGTGACTTGAAACACAATTTTTTATTTCTTATGGGTTTTGTGAGTCAAAAATTCAGATAGGGCAAGGGAGGGAAGGCTCACTTCTTATGGGCTCTATCTAAATTTGCCCCTGCCTCAAAGCCTCATGCAGTCATGGGTGGGGCCTTTGGGAGGTGGCTGGGATTAAGGGTGTGATTACTAAATGAGTGCACTGATTGATTCAGCACAGTTTCGGGTGTGGACAGTGGGAAGCCCCTCCCTGGGTCTGGGGGGCACCACCCAAAAGGCACATAGCCTGGAAGGGATGAAAGGGACAGGCAGGCTGATATTTCTGCTTGCCACCTTGATGTCTCCTGCCTGCTTGCCAGTCTATTTCTTCTCTGTGATACCCTGCAGCTGTGTCAGCCTGCCTTGGAGCAAGCTGACTATGGACAGAAACCTCCATAAACTGCAATCCAAAATAAACCTTCTATCCTTTTACTTGTGTCAGGTGTTTTGTCCTAGCAATGAAAAAAACAGCTAAGACACCCATATTCCTTGATGAACATTACCAGGGCTGGGGCACCCCTCATATCTAGCTATTAATGTTTGTTGTGAGCTGTCTGCGTCCCAGAGGCATGTGTGTTGGGGACAGAGGGTTTGGTCATGAGAATCACATAGCATCACATTGTTGTACAATAGTCTCTCTTATCTGTAGTCTTACTTTCTCCAGTTTCAGTTACCTTCAGTCAATCATGGACTGAAATATTAAGTGGAAAACTCCTAAAATTAACAATAAGTTTTTAATCTGTGCCACTTTGAGTAACACAGTGATGATAAAATCTTGCATCATCTTGCTCTATCACCCTTACTTCCTGGATCCCCTGAGACCAAATGAAGGGCGGGAGCCCATCTATAGGGGCATGGTGAGCTCCTGAGTGTTTTAAGCAGAGGTGGGGCTTGATATGTGTTTTATAAAATTGTTCATGTTATACTAAAGAAAATGGGTTAGAGGGGGGACAAAATGGGTGTGTGGGGGCTTTGGGGGAACATTATAGGGGGCAAAGTGGAGCAATGCCACCATCACCATTAGGAGGGTGATGGACAGCACCTGACCAAGTGTGGACTGAAGACAGAGATATCAAGGAACTCTGTCCAAAGGTCGGATTTTTCAGTGGTGATGGTGGGTAGTTGGGTGAGTGGATATAGATTTTACATTCTGCCTTAGACATATGGAATTTGAGGAACATGAGGATTGAAAAGGCCTAGAGCTCACGGAGGGATGGGGGTGAGCCCAAGAGCAGTGAGAGTCAAAGCACGCACTGCAGTTAATGTTCTTGATGGATGAGAACACTAGGCTTGGAACAAAAACTCAGGGCACATTCTAAGGAACCCCAACACTTAAGGGACAGAGAGAAATGGAGCCAGCAAAGGTCCCAAGAAGGAGCAATGATGGGTGAGGAGGGACACATAGAGGACAGAGTCACTGAGCCCAAGAAATGTTTCTAAAGGAAGCCATAAATGAAAGTACTGTTTTAATGAGGATAGTCATAATTCTCTCATAAGACTCGTGGGAGAATAAAATGAGATAACATATACCAAAAACAGTAATTTGTGGGAGTTTGTCAGGGTTGGGTGTTCTCTTGAGCAGGGGTGTATGTGGATCTGAGATGAAGGCTGGTGCGGGGAGGAGGCCGGGCTGCCTCTTCTAACATAGACTCTAACTTGCTTCTGAAGTCACTCTCCAGCATCTTGTGCGTCTAAAGAGAAACTTTACAGTCTTAACGTTCAGTACCAATGAGCCTTTGATTCAGTGCAGCATAAGTTTTGGGAGCCAGGAAGAACTCTTGTTCTTTAAAAAACAAAAAGAAAAGCAAACCAACTCTTCCTGGTTACCATGGCCCAAAAATCTCTTCCAGGGAAGACCTACAAAACCATTTCATTCCATGATAACGCGAATAACTGGGGCGGCTTCCACTGTAATGCAAAGGAGGCAGCTAAATATAATTATGTTATCAGAGTCTGTGTGTACATTTTTTTAAGACTTCAGGAAGGAACCCAGAGCTGGAAAGGATGTGTTTGTTTGGGGGCATGGGGTGGGGAGTGGGAAGGATTAGCTACCGAAGGATAAACAGAAGAGGCTGGATGTACCCAAGGCAAATTTCAGTGACTTCTCAGGTTTACAATTTTTCTTCAGACAAACTCTGCTTATTCTTACAGTTGTTCGGACAAAACCCCACAACTGCGGTGCAAATGTACGTTATACCCATTCACGGTAGCTGGTGCCATCTTCTACATTAGTAGAACATATGCATCTCTCATAAAAACTCTCTCACATTTCCATGCAAATGTATTCATCTCTCGAAGCTGTAGGTAAGCTAACATCTAACATCTAAATGCAATGGGTTTAACTACCTCTTCTTTGGGTGTTGGTGGTGTGAGTGGACCTATGGGTTACTGTACTGGGCGAGTGTGAAAAATGCTCAGGTTAGACCTTTGAAATGGTCTGCTCAGGAATGTGCTGGGTTGTTAGCAGTTACTTGTACCTGATGGGCAGGCAGGTGCCATGTTAGAGTTCCCAGAACAGAACAGAGATCTAAGTGAGTGCCTTAGTCACTTCCCTGGTACTGGACGTCCACACCTTAAAGGAGGATAAGCTTATTTTGGCTTACAGTTTATAGAAGATTCATTCCAAGGCAGAAAGGGTATAGTGGAAAGCTCTAGCAGAGGAAAGCTGCTGACTTCAAGACAGCCAAAAAGCAGAAGAGAGAAGGGCAGCGCCAGGGAGGAAGATACACCTTTCCAGGTTACGCTCTCAGTGACCCACCTCCAACTAGGCTCCCCCTGGAGAGCGAGTCAGCTAGAGTGACCCTGCGGCTGAATCCCGTTTCAGAAGTCCCATGTCTGAACACATGAGGTTTTCACGGGGAATATTTTAGGTCTCAACCATCACAGTAAGTACGATCTTCTCTCCCATCCCATGCTTCAGTGAGAATGGTAAAGGAAGATTTTGAAGACTGGCAGCTCTTCAACCCAACCGGTAGCATCATGGCCTAGGCAGCAGCAGTGTCCTTGAGCGTAAGGGCGAGGAAAAGCCCCTCTGAGGGCTGGGAGGTGGCTGAGGGTCCATCTGTGTGTAATCAGCTGTGTCATTTGTCATGTTTATGAGGCTAGTTCTATTGGTCACTGTCATCTGCACATCAGGTTTCTATTATATCATGTTCCTTTTCTGGGGGCATCTATGCCCTTGCAGTGTATTAAACCCCCAAAGCTATCTATTATAGTGGGGTTCTCAATCTTTAACCAAAGGTGGCCCTTAGATTCAACTCAATTCGCTTTGTATTTATTAAACACCCACTGTGCGCATGCTCGTTGTAAGCCAGAGCAACAGAACAGTCCTCACCCTCGAGTGTGTGCCTTAGTCCCATTGGCAGGTGTCAGCGGCTCTTTTCCCCAAGGTCCTAGCCTCCCTTCCCATGAGCCAGCCACAGCTCAGGGGCTCCAGGGGTCTCAGGCTCACCCTGGCTGCTGGTCTTCTTCTTTCCTGAGTCCATTCTGGTAACCAGATGCTGTGGGTATCTTCTCTGTGTCTCAGCACTGCCTGCCTCTAATGTTGCCCGGTATCTGTAGGAAAAGCTCCCATTTTGGGGAGAGGGGTCAGGGCGATATTATCTCTCCAACCACTCTGGCATGAACTGCACAGCCCCACATTACCGCCTGTGATGCCAGTGTCAACCCCACCTGGCTTTGCCTGTAGATGAACTTCCAACCTCTGTATCAAGGCCCGTACCATGGAGTATGTGTCTGCTATCCTGTCTCCAGTCCTAGTGAACAGACCTAAGTCTAGAATTTCAGTCTTGTCTTACTCCTGTGAATCACAGATGCACAGCTATTTGTAAATATGTTATAAGGGGGTAAGAAAATAAGAAGTAAATGCAAGACAGTGCATGTAAGTGTATAGGGGTGGGCACAGAGACACATAGTAAAGAGAACTGAATGAATTCAACATGGACAGACAGTGGCAGCTCTGCTGGACTCGACCTGTGTGTCAGTGCAGAGAAGTTCATCAGCCATTCATGAAGGCACAATGTCTGTCATGATGTGGTGATAAGGTAAGAAAACATGGAAGAACAGAAAAAGCTGAAGTACCCAAGCTAAAGAACAAAACTAAAGCAGCTGGCAATTGGTGCACTAAATTCCAAACAAATGTAAGAAATAATTTCACCACTGGCTGGAGGAATTTTGGACTTATGGACACTTAAACCACAAGGTAAGAAAGACAAAAACAAAAACAAAAAAACCTCACCAGGTTTTCTCTAAGTTTTCTCATTCATTGGTACCATCCGGTTATGCAGACCAGAAATCTGCAGATCACTAAGAAGGTTGAGCGTGGAATAAAACACATTATTGTAAAGCGCGTGGCTAATCTCGGAGAGTCTAGGCTCACAAAGAATCCTGTTTATGAGGGCAGCTTTTCAAAGTTACCGAGTAGTCAGTGGTGCTGGCCTTGTCAGGTAGGGCTGGCCAGCGGTAGATCCTACTGGTGCGGGAAGCATGCCTTCTTGGGTCATTGCACAGACTGCTCCTGCTGTGTTCACGAGATGTGGAGGGGGTGTCACGGCCCCCAGCCTACAGGCTGCGCTGCTGTAGACAGCCAAGGCACGTGGTCAGGGTGGGTCAGTGGGATTCATCCTGTTATCTCCTTCTCCCACAGACCTAAATTTGACTGATTCAAAACTCATTTGTGCACCAATCTTTTCCATTCCTATCACTGTGCCATCCTTTCCATCTAAGTTTGGCTAGTGCAGGCTTAATCCCTTTGAGTTTCAGCTCATTGCACCTCCAAGTCCTCACCCCTTCCATGCCTCTGTCACCACGGAGCTTGATTTGCTGCTCTCATCTGTTGATTAGTCTGTCTCCCTTTCTTGGACGGTGAGGGCTGGAGAATAGTCCCTATATCTTATTTCTCCCTATATATCCAGGAATTATTATAATCTTGACATGAAGTAGGTATTTAGTAAATTAAAATGAATGAAGACCTATAAGTGTTTCTTCACAAATTATATCACTATCTTCATATCATTTATATACGTGAATAAGTAGGATATGTTTTAAACTGGCAACTGCTCAAAACCAGTGATACCAAGCATCTGACTTCAGCCCAGCAATGATCCTGGATGGCAAGGTGGGGAATTTATGCCATAGGACAAGAGTTCATAGAATTTTTTCTTCTCTTTAGCTCTATTTCAGCCTGTCCTGTTTATCAAATAATTGAGCATTCGGTTTTATAACTCATGAGTTCTTGTATGTTCATTTTCTGGGGAAATTTGTAGAACATATTTGCAAATGGAAAATAGTTTGGCTGTGTTCTTTTTCTCCCTTTTTGGCACATGAAGAAACTAACTGTTCTCACAAACTCAGTATATCTTGCTTTGCTGATGCCTTGCCCAGTATTTATCTTCAGTAATTTCACTGCAGTTTTTTTTTGCACAAAAATACATTTCTTCACATTTAAGAGGCACAAATTATTGCTCCCACTTTCAAAAGAGATGTGGTGTTTCCAGATATAGACAGACATTTCCAGCTGCCAAGCTCTGTCAGACCCTGCCTTGGTTTAACGAGGAATGTTTCTGTTTTTCTTAGGCACAGAAAAAAAAAGTAAATCCCCCAAATTATTCAAGTATCTTTCAGTTTAGTTTAGAGGGCCAGTAAGGCAGTAATGTAAAAATCCAGAGAGAGGAGTTTGGGTTGAGGACTTGAGTGTAATGAGAAGGTTGAGCTCTGTGGTCTTTGGAGTATGTTCCGGTCCTAAAGTTCTATGAATCAATGTATTGTTCTCTTCCGTTTTTGTCTAATTTTGGGTGCATATACACCCTCTCCGAGGGAAGCAGACTATGTTTTACTGCACTGCGATGGCCACTGACAATGGGTATATGTCGTTGGACAATTTTTGACTGTCTGTTGAGGTCATAAGGAACATCAGTGATGGTTAATACTAGGGCAGGAAATAAAGCCTTTGGATTTGGGAAATACCCCCTCTTCTCTCTTGGAACCTAATTGATTAGTCATGAAAGATATCAGGTTTAGAGTATATCTAGTGGCTCTTGTTTGCAGAACCTCTACTGCCTGTCACTCTAATTCTATGATATTTCTAGATAGGGCAGGATTTGGGGGTACATGAATGTTTCCTGAAAGATTCCTAACACTTGATGACTGAAGTACCCAAAGGTGATGTGGCAGCGGGGTGCAAGATGGTCTCATCTTCCTTGTACTCTCAGATACCACTGCTGTCTTAGTCAGTTTCTCATCTCTGGGACAAAATACGTGACACCTGCAACTTAAAGGGGGGCAGGTTTATTGTGGCTCACATGTTTAGTCCATGGTGAGCTGGCTGTAAGCCAAAGTCATGATGGGAGGGCCTGGGGGAGGAAAGCTGCTCACATCATGGTGGGCAAGAAGCAGAGAGGAAAGAGAGGACCCGGAGAGGGAGCTAGTGTACTCTTCCAGGTCTCATCCCCAGTGATCTGCCTCTTGCTACCAGACCCTACCTCCTAAAAGCAAGCAAGCCAGCTGTGTAGCCCCTATGATTCAATCTCCTTCCAAAAATGCTATTAGTGCATGAGACCTCTGGGGGACATTCTCCTTCTAAGCCATAATGACTGCCACATTGGCAGTGGAGGTCAGACTCAACGGTGGTTCTTATTACACAAGGCTGACTAGCATCAGACCACTGGCTTTGGTGCACGGTGAGCACACTAACTCCAACTCTCTGCCACTGACATCAACCACCATAGTATTTCTTTTTGGCAAAACATTTCAATAGACTGCCTGTTCTCAACAGTTCTACAGTGAAGACACACTGCAACAGTGGAGGTGGAAAATGGTTCTTAAAGACAGAATTGATTTTTAAAATAATCCGGGTAAACACTCCTGAACTTCAGAATTATCCCAAGCAAGACATCTCACCACAGGAAAATGAATTTCCTATCCCTGACAAGGAGGTGCAGCATTTTATTTATGTGATGATGGGCACAGATGCCACATTATTTTGAGCCTCAACTGGGTGTACTAGACATTTCAGTTATGTTTTCTAGTTTCTCCCACAAATCACACTTATTCAGTTGATGCAAACTAGGAATAAGACAGTTTTGTTGGCCATTAGTTGTTTGTCTTGATTCATTCTCAAGTTGAGGCTGGTGTTCAATGGTGTTAAAGGTAATCGAAGGGCACATAAGAATAAGGCCATTTCTTCATTTGGAGATTTTGATTTTTGCCTTTATTTATGAGTAGATGGCAACTAATCTGCAACCTCTATTTTTCTTTCCATCCTTCCTTTCCATACTCCAGTTTTTCTCCTCTTTATAATCTTCTTATTACAACTTTAAAAACAATGATCAAAAGGAAAGAAAGGTAGGGTTGAAGTTAACTAATCAATTACATTGATTAGTACATTGGACCTGGAAAGCTTCCCTTGCACGTCTCCCTGAAAACATGCCTTGGACCCTCAAATGGTGAGCAGATAAAGACTTCAAGACATAACAAATCTTGGTCTAATAAAGTATTCAGAGGGCTGAGTCATTTGAAGTCATAAGGTTGCATGGGCAACTTTACAAAGAGCATTTGAAGTCCAGACTTTCTTCTTCTGACTTATCTACTACTATATAACAAACTATTATAAAATTAGTGACTTTAAATGACAGTCATGATAGTTCACCTTTGGGGGGGTCAGGCATTCGGCAGGTCTTATTTTGGTGATTATTCTGTTCCACCTGGAATTACTTGGGATTATATCGTGGCACTTAGGTGCTGTTGGTCTGGTCTGGAGGATCCAAAATGTTTTTCTTCACACTTCTGGCATTTTAATGGGAATGGCTCCTGCTGGAAGGCTGCCTTGGTTGGTTCCTCTTTTGGTTCATGTAGTTTCATGGCTCCTCTATGTGATCTCTCCAAAGGATCAGTGATGAAGTGCTGCTCCCCAGCCAAGCAATCTACAGCTGAACTACATCCCCAGCTTAGTGAGACAGGATCTCACTCAGTTGTCAGCTGGCCTCAAACCAAGACGCAGTACTCCTGCCTCTGTTTCTCCAGTAGCTGGAATTCTTTAAAGGCTAGCCACAGAACTAGCATAGCTTTCCCCAAACCATACTCTACTGGAATAGTTCAAAACCGAGGGGAGGGGAAATGGAGCCCACTTCGGTATGGGATAAGCGTTAAAGAATTTGCAGCCATCTTTAACCCACTATGGACATGCACAGATTCATGCAACCAGGACTGCCCTCTATTGGGAGTCAAGTGAGTGAGGGGCTAACCTATGGCACATGTGCTGCAGCGGGCTCTTTGTCTTATTGGAATCTCTAAAAATTCACCTCTGTTGCATATGCCAAGGGTACGCACCACAGAAGCATCAGAGTCCACAGATTGAAAGCTGACTACCCCGATGGGAGGAGCAGAGACTGTGTGCCATTGGACACTGCACTAACACCAGCAGAAGGCTCTGGTTCTAATGGCTGGAGTCAGCAGACTTTTTAAAGTGTAGTCCCTGGTGTTAGACTGCTCAATGATTTTCATTTTGATCCCTGAACTGTGTTTCCTCCTTGTGGCAGAGGCAGGAAGACCATGGATCCTTAGCCTGAAACATTCCTCAGTGTGACCTTGACACTTGCATTTTATATTGCTAAATTTGGTCAAAGTTTTGATAAAATTGACATAAGTACTCTCAGTTACAGCCTGGCAGGTACACTAGAAATTGCCTCTAATCCTCCCAGGCACTGGGTAGTTTCCATGTGCTGGCCTCATTTCACAAACTGGGGAGCAGTAGCTGAGGAAGGTTAAAGAGCCGGTTCAAGGTTACAGAAGGGAAACGTGATTTTGAGCCCAGACCCGCTTGGCTCCAATATCCCATGTGATCTTTGTAAACTTAGAGAATCTTGAAAAACATCATTAGTGTCCTGCCTCAGAAAGCACCCAATCCTATGAGGATGGAACAGACAGCCTTCAAGAGGAGCCTCAGCTCAGTATTGTACTCCCTGGGTCCCAGGCAAATCAACAAAATTAACCAACACAACCTGCAGTGCACAGCAAAGCATCATCCACAAAACTCTAGGGCAGAACCTAGAGGTGGCGAACCCACGGCATGCGTGCCGCGGGAGGCCCACAGAGCCCTCTCTGTCGGCACAGGAGCCAAGTGTATGAGTTGTTTTTTCCTAAACTAAAAGTTTGATATTCGAGTTTACTCGCAGTTTGAGCACTGGATCTCTACAAGGTTCGCTATCATTAGTCTAAGGACTTGTATCTTCAGGTGCACTATCCCTCAAGGTTGTAATTGCTGGATGCAAGTACATCTTATTTCATTTTAACTTTCACTTTGAGAACCAGGGACAAAAAAATTTCTCAAAACAACAAAAAGTACCTGAACAGTCCTGGAAGTTCATCTCTGTCTCCTGTGTGGCAGAGATCTTCTGGGCTTTATGCGCTGGTTAGAAGAAGCAGCCCATTGAGCCAAAGACAGATACTTCTAGGTCTATGCAACCCACGAGTGGAAAGCTTGCTGTGTTTCCAGGAAACTTGAGCTAAGGAAGCAGCCTCTGGAAAGTGAAGAAGAGATGGCACTCATGGGGAGGGGCAGGAAATGCCATACAGCTGAGCAGCCTAGCACCTGGGTAGGACACACAGCGTACAGGAAGCACCCTGCTTTCAAGTCTGAAGGGTAAGAAGGGATCCTGGCATAAACTTGGATACATGTCCAATAGGAACCAGAGGCCAGCTCACTTCTAAAGTACCCGTCCTCCAGTCTCCCTAGCGCCAGACTCTGCTCCTTTTCACAGCTGTAAGCTCCTGTACCTCCACTTCTTCCTGAGATGCCCTTGACCTCTCCGGGCCTTGTCTTTTCTTTCAATCCAGTTCCTGGTCCCACCTCTCTCCTCACCTCCAGGAAGGCCTTAGGGACCACTTTCCTCAAGGACCGTGTGGCTGATAGTATTTACTGATTACATTCACTCTGTGGGTGTTTGTTTACTGTTTACCTAGTCATGGTAAATAAGTCAATCACATATTTCTCTATTTTCATTTCTCAGCTTCACAGTGAGTACATAGTCTTGGTCATCTTCTTAGTGTTAGTGTCAGAATTGCTTCTTAAGTCTTCTTATTCTTTTTCTTTGTAATAAATGTTGAGTACAACTTTTTAATATATTGCATTATTATCTGAGATTATATCTCTTGAAACTTTTTCTGCCTGCTAGTATCGGGGACTGAAGCCAGGGCTTCAGTCATGCAGGCAACTGCTCTGCAATTGAGCCATCTCTGCAGCCCTGATAGTATATATTTTTATATTTTCTAATAAACAAGAATTAATGGATGATTTTCAAGAAATTATTACCAAAATTGACTCTGAGCTTGTTAAAAAAAAAAAAAAACTCTGACCATGGAAGAAATTGACACTGCTCCCATGAGCTGTATAGGCTCAGATCATTCTACAAGTTACTGACTTTAAACCCTCAAGGAAGAAATTATTCTGTTGCAGGGAATAAAGGAAAAAATCCTTTTCCTTACTTTATGTGGCCAACACATCCTTGGCATCAAAACTTCATTGAGGGCCGAGGATTTAGCTCTGCAGCATAAGCACCTGCCTGGCAAGCGCAAGGTTGTGAGTTTAATCCCTGGTACCAAAAAACCCCCCAAAAAACAAAAAACCACAAAAACAAAAACTTCCAGATCATACACATATGATCATACAAGATCATACATTCCACAGAACTATCTACTCCCCCATCCCCACATTGCACAAAAACCTGCAGACACACCACACATACATGCCACACACTATTCACACACACATACCTCACATACCATACTCTACACATTATAAATATGCTTCTTACACACATACTCCCATGTACCACACTCACACACTCCACCCAGACCACACCACACCACCCACATGCACACACCACTGTACAAATGCAAACACATACCACACCCATACCATACCCGTAGCCGCACACACACAGACACCTCCCAGAGTAACAATAGTACAATTTAAATACAATGTTAAAGTCCTGATCAAAATATTAGTAAATATGTGCTTGCTTCGGCAGCACATATACAAAATATTAGTAAATAAAATCCAATAGTCTATGAAAAAATACTTCATGACAAGGTGAAACTCATTTCAGGGTGATTCAATTTTAGAAAAATCTATTAGTATAATTCACTATATGAATAGTCAAAGGAAAATAAAGCTTTATCATCTTTAAAGATATAGAAAAGGATTGTAATTTGAACATTCATTCATAGTAAAACAATAGCACAAGCTAATGTTTGTTTTGTCCCTGTTATGTACTGGGCACTGTCTAACGAGCTTTGTATGCATTTTCTTTAGTCCTCATCATCACCCAGCAAGGGAGGTGCTACTGCCTTTGTGTGGATGAAGATGCTAAAACCTGTCGGGTAAGAATCTTGCCACAGGCAAGCGGGTCACAAATCCAGGAAGCGGGTTACATATAGGTATTAAGTGATATGTTCCTTATGACTGTGCCAAAATAGGAATATAAAAATACTCCTGTAATAGAAATATTTATTCTAAGTCGTATCTCAACATCATGACTACCAAGAAAACAATGAAAATGTTTCCATTGAAACCAAGAATAAAATAAGAATGTCCACTATCACTGTTATTAGCTAAATTTTTTATGAAAAAGCTAGCTAATGCAATTAGTCAAGAAATCCAATAAAAGGTATAAATATTTTAAGAGAGGAGGCAAAATTATATCACTGCATGTGATAAAACTGTACACTTGAAATTCAAACTACTGCAAAGTTGTTAGAAACAATATGAGAATTCAGGAAGTCATCTAGCCACACATTTAATTTTTTTTTTTTTAATGAACAACTTCCCTGCAGACAAATAGAAATTACTGGAAGATGGGCCAGGGGTTTAGCTCAGCGGCCTAAATACCTGCTTGGCAAACGCGAGGTCGTGAGTTCGATCCCCGGCACCCAAAAAAAAAAAAAAAATTACCTTAAGAAAATATCTTGTTTACAGTTGTAATTAAAAAATGAAATAACAATAAGTTAATAAGAATGTATGTAACTTGTACTATATGAAGGGAAAAGAGGGCTGGGGATACAGGTCAGTGGCACAGTGCCTGTCTGGCAAGTGCGAGGTCCTGAGTTCAATTTCCGGTACAAAAACAAAAAACAAAAACAAGGAAGGTATAATATTGAGAGGCATAAACATTCAAATTGATAGAAAGTTTCATTTTGTAGTAAAATAATACAAAGTGACAATTTTGTCTTCATGATAGATTTAATGTCATTCCATCAAAACTCTGATGTAAATTTTTGAAGAACTTGACAAAATTTAGATTTAACCTAGAGGAGTAAAGTTGTAAAAATAGGAAAGTGATGAAAAGGAAAGGAGGAAAACAAGTCCCAGTGGATATTAGGGTAGATGTTAAATTTACAGTAATTGTAGTAACAAGTTCAGCAAGAGTCTGACAGGCCAGGGCAACCGACGAGGTGGCCCAGAAATGGTTGTCAGAATAGGTAGCAACTTACATATAATGCAGCACACAACGTAGGGGTCATTTCCTACGTGTAGGGAAAGTAACTCAAGAGATGATTCTGTGAAAACAAATAGCCACTGGGAAAAACAGGAATACTGAACCATTATCTTACTCCTTAATTAACATACAAGCCAAAAGGATAAAAAAGTGAGTATATAAATGAAGTCATACTTGCATTAGAGGAAACCATGAATGTATCTTTTTACAATCTTGTGTAAGTAAAGTCTAAAAATGAAAAATTCTTAGGACCTAAAAGAAAAATGTAGCTACATAAAATAGTAAGCTTCTGTGTAGAAAAAAAGGTAAAAAATAAATTGGGAGGAAAGTAGAACATATAACCAAACACCTTGCTTCCTCTAATAAAGAAAATCCATCTAGAAATCAATAAGAAAAAAGATAACAAAATAAAAATAGCCTAAAGAGAATTCTTTCTGTGGTCTGTTGGCCATTTCAGAACTTTGGAAATGTAATAGTCAATTCATCAGAAAGAAATAGCAGGTGAGTGTGGCAGACTTTCAGCAGCCCACTAGAGAGAGACCCTGGCACCTTGGGACCTGCACCATGTGGTTGACTCGGGGTGCTGGGAGAACAAGGAGCTCCCCCCCTCTCTGGGGGGTGACTGTGAGCCTGCCAGCGTGCGGGCTGAGAATCAAATATCTCATGTTGTCCTGTGCCCCGTCCCGTGCCCCCCCCAGCCCGCGTATGCTTAGCAAGTGGGAGCCAGTGAACTGGACATCTTGTGAAAAGATTGGCTATGTTATTTAGTATGAGCTCCCCGTATGCAAAGATATGGACAACCATTTGGAAGAAAACAAGAGACAATATGACAGATAGTGAAGATCTCTGGTGTCTAGCTTTGAAATTTATGCTTTCTTATGTCCCGTTCTGTTCTGTTTTGTTGTGTTTAATTTTATCCCCTTTAAAATAAAATTTAAAAATTTAAAAAAATAAAAAATAAAAACAAAAAAGGAAAAAGATCAACTGTGCAACAGAAAACTGGGCAGAGAGCAGTAGAGGGTATCACAGAGAAAATCAGTAAAGAGAAAAATCTGTTCTCCTTCACTAATAGTTAAGCAAAAACAAAATAATAATGAGTTATACATTTTTACCTATCAGATTAGGTTATAAAAATTGATAATGTCCAGTATAAATGAGAAGGTGAGACACTAGTGCTCTTATAAACTGTTAAAGACAGGGTAAATTTGCATCATGTTTTTGAAAATTTTGAAAGCTTTTACTAATTGAAGATTGTTACAAGTTAAATT
Source organism: Dolichotis patagonum (assembly GCA_004027295.1). Lineage (NCBI taxonomy): Eukaryota > Metazoa > Chordata > Mammalia > Rodentia > Caviidae > Dolichotis > Dolichotis patagonum. The sequence goes on along the minus strand of PVJX010017748.1, from coordinate 12,416 downwards.
GTCTCCTCCCTACCTCATTCACTCTACCTGCTCCTCATATGAAAACCAAGATCTATTGAAATGCTGACTCTCAGTATGCCTGGCTGCAACCTTATTTGGAAGGAAGCCTTTTGTAAACATAATTAGTTAGGGAAGTCACATTGGAGTGGGGCGAGCCTCTACTCTACTGTAACTGCTGCCTTATCAGATGGTAAAGGGGGGGCTATGGGGGGCTATGTGATGCTGAAAGCAGAGATTGCAGTTATGCAGTTTTGAGGCAGGGAATGTCAAAAATTGCCAGTAAACTATCTGAAGCTAGGAAAAGGTAAGAGGTTATCCCTAAAATTTTTAGAGGAAGTCTGGTCCCGTGGACGCCTTGCCTTTGGACTTCTAGCCTCCAGAAGTATGAGATAATTTCCCTTAAGCCATGCAGCTTGTACTAGTTTGTTATAGAAGCTCTAGGAAACCGACACAGTACAAAAGTTAAAATACGACATCTAAGAATTCATTCTACCCAATTGTTCATTCAATTATATATATTCGTAGGTGCTCATTTCACTTTTATTTTGCTGTTGAAAACTAGATGTTATCTGAATATCCAGAGAACTGTTTAAATAAATCGTGGTACTTTTTAATGGATATACTAAGATGTAGTTAAAAGTAATGAAGCAACTGAACTGATTTATGAGAAATTTAAGATAAACTAATATGTTGAAAGACCATGTTGTAAGGCACTGGTAGATCCCAAACCTGTGTTTTTAAAGGTCATATTAACATGCTAGTATAGACGGAGAAAATGTTGCTATACTTTCCATATAAGTATTAAGGATCAGGGAGGGGAAAATATGAAAGGCTTTTCTTTTCCACATCATATATACCTATAAGATTTGGCAAATTAAAAAAGTAGCAGGTACACTTGTCATTAGAAAAAGTACATTGTTTATTATAAATTCTATTGTTTTTTGTTTTGTTTTTGGTACCGGGCGTCAAACTCAACCTCACGCTTGCCAGGCAAACACTTATGCCACTGAGCTAAATCCTGGCCCCTGCTATAAATTCTTTGAGGGTCCCCCCCTGCAAACTCCGTCTCTCACTCAGACTTCCCTGCACTAGCTAAGCCCAGAAATGGCTGCTTAGCTTGTAAAGCAAATAATGCTTATTAAGCCTAATTACCATGCAGCACAAACTGATTAAACAAATCATGAAGAGTAAGATCAACTTTGCCATAAGAGCTTGGCAGTTCAAGTACGCTCAGCTTTCAGAATCCATTGTTTCTAGCAAGCCTGCTACTTTAACCACCTTCCATTAGGGAAGAGAAGAGGGGAGGAAGTAAGAGGGAGACGGAGACAGACCCGGAGGGTAGGGAGAAGGAGAACCATCCATAAGAATGTTTCCTTATCAGAATAGATTTTTACAAAGTACGGCCACAGCAGCTTGGTTAAAATTACTGTAATCAGGCCAAAATGTCTGTGCTACACTCCTCCTTGTTCCAGAATTGAAGCTAAGATTTAAGTGAGGCTAAAAGTTACTGTGCAATTCATTTTTTCTTGGTCTCTCTCCTCTTTTTAAAAAGCTGGTAACCAGCATTAAAGACGTTGTGGCTGGTATCCTTATAACTAAAATATAGCTTCATTTCTGCTCATGGAAATATGTAGTCAATTAGCCATAATGTGGTCCAGACTCCCTTTGATATTCTAAAATAAAAACATTCCAAGTTATTTACTTGAGAAGAGTCATTTCTAAGTGCGCCCAGTAGCTGCTGTTTTTAATAATGCTGCTTTTAATGGGTGTGGGGCATGCTGGGTGGGTGAGGGCTTAAAGTTTTTAACTATTATCACTGGATTTTTGGAGCAATAACCACAAGAGTTGACATTTAGGTATGATTAACTGAGGTTCATTCACGTATATTTAATGATTTTTGTATCCCTTTCTCTCCTCAGACAAGGCAAAAGGGGAGAAAAGAGCAACCAGAGAAAGGAAGGAGATGGGGAAACCCCTCATGAGAGTGCCTTGCCCTACGAAGCTTCACCACAGGGGCAGCCAGAGGAGCTGCTCTCCGTGTGGCCTCACCTGAGGGGTTCCCAAGTCCTTGTTCTTGGACATGGGAGGGCTAGCTGCCCAAAAATCTCATGAGGAACATTAACAAGAAAACCCAAGAAAAACAGAAGCCCTGGCTTCACTCTGATTTGGAGGGGTAAAGAGAGGGTGTAGCAGGGTTAATAAGTCTCAGGCTGGTGGACCAGTGTCTTAGTCTGCTTTGGGCTGCTATCATAGAGTACTTGACCCTGGCTAACTTATGCAGAACAGAGATTTATTTCTTACAGTTCTGCAGCCTGGGAAGTTCAAGACCGAGGTTACTGCATCTTCCAAGAGACTTCTTACTACATCTTTGCGTGGTAGAAGGCAGAAGGCAACATAGCATGTGCATGTATGCACACAGACAGAGATGGGCGGAGGGAGAATGATGGGGCCAAACTCATCCTTTTATCAGGAACTACTCCTGAGATAATGAATCCAGTCTCACAATAACACCATGAAGGCAGAGCCCTAGTAACATAATCACCTCTGAAAGCACTACTTTTTTTATATATATAAACACATGGGGATTGAGAGTCCAACATAGGAACTTTGGGGACAGTCAAACGTGGTAGCCAGTGATTTGGAAAGCATGACTTCTCACTTATGGTCGGATGATTTGGGCTCTCGGTCAGTTCTCTGCTGTGTGAACTCAAGAAAATCAGTCAATTCCTCTGAGCCACATACCGGCCACTTATAAAGTGCTGATGATGACAGTAAACTCTGCCTCTAAAGGGTGTTTTGAAAATCAAATGAGATTAGTTATTCAAAAGCACTTATTAATCCATCAAGTACTCTGTAATTTTAACTAAGCTTAGACATTTAAAACCTAGTAATATTTGTGCTAAGTGGCAAGGGAAATAAACTACAGCCAAAATCTAGCTTGGGAAGAGCTTCAGCCTAACTGGAGAGACAAGGTATAAATGAAATGGCATAAAAGCTACCTGTAATAACATACTGAGCCATAAAAGCAACTGTAGTATGTACCATAGGTTCTGTGTTAAAGTAGACTATGTGGGGTTTTGAGAAGTATAGTATAAAACATGGAGAATATTCTGGAAGAGTTCCTAGTTTTGATGGAGAGGAGAGATTTATATGGCACAGTGTATGTTTACCTAAAGGAGCTCTGAGGAGTCATAAGAATTGCTGTAGCTGAGAAATGGGAACTTGGGCTGAGCCTAGGAGTTATAACAGCAAGGGGAAGAGAAACTCAATGGTCAGGGAATCAGCGGAGTCAGCCATGGATACAGGAATGGACCTGGAGTATGGAGGAGCAATAAGGAGACTTGACTGGCTAGAATGATGGACAGATTACAGAGGGCCTTAAAAGTTCAGCTGAGAAGTTTTCACTTGTTTTATCTATGACTATTTTGTATGTGTAGCCTGAGTTCCAAAGGTGGGGCTATTTATACACCTATCCTTGGTATTCTAGAATTATTCTGCCCATTGTGATAATATCCAGTGTGACTATGGAGCAGTTAAGATGTGGCTAAGATCTAAAATGTGTCTTAAAATGAATTGAGATGTGCTATTCATATAAGATGCACACCAGACTTCAAAGGTTTAGTACAATGCAAAACAAAAACAATGCCTTAAGATTTTTTACATTTATCATTTATGGAAATGATAGTATTTTAAATATATTGCATTAAATTTTAAAATATTATTAAAGTCACTATCATTGATCTCTTTTTTCCCTTTTAAAATGTGGCTGCTAAAATTTTTTGAAGTAAAATTAGGGGTTGCATTACATTTCTTGTGGGTAGTATTTTTTCAGAATGTCAGAATGGCTTTAAAGAATCTGATTTATACAAGGAGCCAGCATAGGCACCCTCAGAAAAACAGCGAAGTGTTGAGGTAACTGATTTGCAAGGTGTCCAGGAGGCCGAAATTAATAGGGCTGGATTCTCCCTACCACACAGAGCTAGCACCTACCCCCCCCACACACACACACCCCAAGGAGAGCCTGGGGTATACACTGAAGTCAAGGCAGTGGAACTTGAATGATAAATAAAATTGATACTAAGGAATAATTTTGTATGCAATAGTGAAGGCTACCTTTTAAAGAAAAGAGCCATCAAGAGATTGAGAGAACAAGGAACATACAAGAATTTTAGCACAATTCAAGTTTAAAGAACAGAATCCTTAAAGTCTTGAGGTAGAAAATATCACTGGTGGCCTCATGGACCACACGCTCTACCAGGACAAGGGGAGCAGAACAACCTATTCATGAGAAGAAGTAGTGAGTAGAAGGGACTCGAGCTACCAGACAGCAAAGCAGAGGCCTGAAGCTCTGACAAAAGAACATTACTGTTCTCCAGGGAGACCAATGAGCCCACAGGAGACACAGTAAACAGGTTTCCTGTAGTTCCTTTGGACCCAGAGTAAAAACTGATTTCCACTGTGATACATACAATTTAATACATACATATATGTTATGGCTTGTGTCTAGATATCCCCCAAAGCCTCATGCAGCCACAGGTGGGACTTTGTCAGAGATGGTTAAATCTAGAGTATGTGACAGATTCATGGCACTATGCTAGGATTAAGTGTGCTAGGATTAAGGGTAGGTGATTATTAAATCAGCACATTGATTGGTTTGGAGCCACCCTAATCCTGGTAGCCTTGGATACAATATAAAGGACAGATAAAGGCTTGTCTTCTTCCTCCCTTGTTGCTTTTGCTATTTTCTGCCTGCCTCTTCAAGGCCTGTCTGCCAAGATACACTGCCTTGGAACCATCTGATTACCCATTGAAACTTTTACAAACTGTGCACTAAATAAACCTTTCATTTCTTAAATCATGGATGTTGGGTAGTTTGTCTCAGCAACAAGAGAAAAATAACTAAGGCAGAACTTGGTACCAGAGAAGTGGGGTCATTGTTGTGACTATACCTGACCATGTGGTTCAGGAGCCTTTGGGAAGAGTTTGGAAAGATTTGAAGACGGCAGCTGAAAATGTAGATGTGAAACACCTTAGGCAGTATGTGATGGGAGGTTCTGGTCAGAGCTCAGAGACCAGAAGACTGACAGAAATGCTGCTGATAAAAGACTCAGCTCAGGAGGTTTCTGCTGGGAAGAAGGACTGTATTGGCTGTTGGACTAGGGATGATATGTGTTATACCTTGGCAGAAAGTTAACCTGCACTGTGTTTGTCTAGAGACTGCCTGAGACTAACATTAAGAGTGGCAGACTAATTAATCTTGTAGAAGAAATTTCAATTTAGTTGAGGTCTTTTAGTCAGATTTATGTTGAGAATAAAGAGCAAAGAGCCCAGTAGAATGATTCAAAATATTGTGAGTTTGGCCCAGAAAGGACTCTAGTAAAATTTCAGCTTTCAAAGATAGAACAGGGAAGAAATCATTGCTGAAAAGACTATCAAGAAAAAGCTGAGTATTTCAGAAGGCAACAGAAAAGATGGCCTGAGACTTCACAAGAACCAATAGGACTCTGGCCTTTGCAGCCTCAGAGCTGAAAAAGTGGAAGACTTTGCTTTGAGAAGAGAGGCCCAAAGCACTGTGTCCTAAGGAAGTTGTTCCTCAGGGTTTGGTTCATAGACATTGAATCCTTACAGCCAAGAGAGAAGGAAGTCTGGCTACTGTTCTAGCTGGCAGCAGACCTTGGCATCGTCCGAGTGGTGCTGCTTTTAGGTGCATGCAGAATGAAAGAGTTGTGGGGTCAGGAGTGCTTCCACTCAGATTTCAGATCTGGGAGGCCAAGCAGTGCGTCTCTGAGAGGGCAGTGTGTGAAGCTGTGAGTGTGAAGCTGGGGTGCACTGAAGACACCAGAAGTTTGGAGAATCCAGGAAAGGGGATTGTTCTAGGAAAACTGCAAAGAGAGAGCAGAGCCAGCCCAAGAGAGAAGCTGTGAGAGCTACATCCATCAACAGTGCCATAGGGGTGGCGTCACCCAAGCCCTTTAGAGTTTACAACTTGTTACAGATCACTCTACATAGCATATGGAACTACAGGACTTAATGTTTGCTCTACTAGATTTTGGACTTACTTTGATCACATTCCTTTGTATCCCTTTGCTTATAACTTTTGGAATGGGAATGTTTATCTTGTGCCATTCTGTGTTAGAGGGAGGGGCAGGCAGACAGCAGAACGGGCAGAGAAGAGGAAAGGTTTGAGACAGAGGCGACCCTCATTTTGTGATGTTATCCTCTTCTTGTAACATCACCAAAGCTGAAATCAGTTCTGCTAAACTGACCAGCATTTACTGCCAGGTATGATGGTGCATGCCTGTCATCCCAGCACTCTGGAGACTGAGGCAGGAGGATCACCACAAGTTTGAGGCCAACCTGGGCTATGTAGAGTTCAAGGCCAGCCTGAACTGCATAGTAGACCTTGTCTCAAAAAACAAAACAGAACAAAAAAATAAACTCTTCAGCATTTGGCAAGAGGAAATTTCTTGAAAAAAAACAACAAAGTGGGGCCAAGGGTTTAGCTCAGTGATGTAAGTGCCTGCTTGGCAAATGTGAGGTCATGAGTTCGATCCCCAGCACCAAAAAACAAAAACAAAAACAAAAAACAACCAAAAAACCCAAAGGTACTTGTGTTGCCTCTGGGTGATCTGGGTGAAAACATGACACACATTCCAGGGCCCATGCAGACTTCAAACTGCAAGTCGCTGTTCCATCTGATATTGGGGAGTTCGATAGAGAAAGGAAAAAAAAGAGAAAAGTAAAGAATATTGTAGGAATTTAGAGACACAAAAATTATCCCCAGGAATGGCATATGAGGATCCTTGTCCCCAGAACCCTACTGGTCCTGCCCTGTCTTGGTCAGCTGGGGTGGCAGCAGGTTGCAATTCTGTGGGCTGTGCTTTTCTCCTTGGAAAAGAGGGTAGAAGTTTCCCAAAGCTCTTCATAGCATCCCTTACAAAACGTTCTTTGGTTTGGGTATATCTGGTTGGTTCCAAGACCATAACATTGAAGAACTGAGGAGTGAGAGATGCCCACAGAGTCTCCAGATGTTGTCCAGGTCAGAGCTGCTTCAGATCCAGGAGCTGGAAGGAGGAGGCTAAGGATGATCAGAGGAGGGAGTTGGGGAAAATGGGAGGGCTGGGATCATGACATTTGTTTCCTGTTCTCCTACTCATCTGTTAGTATTGGAATGAGGAGGCTTCTGGAATTCAGCTGAGCATAGAGAATTCTTTCCTGTTTCTTTATGGGCCCCATGGGTTAATTGAGGATTACCACCGAGAACTCCTCAGACTCTGAACCAGACCTACAGCTGGCAGTGTGTGTGTCTTAGTTACTTTTCTTGTTGCTGAGACAAAATACCTGACACCCAAGGTTAAAGGGGGAAAGGTTTATTTAGCTAATAGTTTGTGGAGGTTTCATTCCATAATTGGCTGGCTCAAAGGCAGGGTAGCACACGGCAGAGGGACAACAGTTCATGGTGATGGAAGATGGCGAGAGAGAGAGAGAGAGAGAGAGAGAGAGGACAAGCCTCTTTCTATCCCTTATATTGTATGTACCATAAGGGGAATGTAACACTGACACTCTTGACCCCAGCACCTTTAATCCCAGCACTGCACTATGAATCAATCACATACTCTAGATTCAGCCACTTCTGAAAAAAAGCCCCATCTAAAACTGTATGAGGTTTTGGGGGCACATTTAGACCCAAACCATACAGTAGGCTTCTGTCCAGCTTTGGCAAGTGAGTGGGCAGGAAGAGGGACCTCAGGAAGGGGAGGGCTCCTCATCAGAGGAATGAAGCATCCTAAAGGAAGCTCTGTCTGAGGTGACCAGCAAAGCTGCATTTATTTCAGCAAGTTTCACCTTGGCAACAAGTAGAGTCAACAGAGTTTTAGCTTTTAGGAATGTGTTGAGACACTCTCCGAGATATGTATATAAATATGAATTCCCTGTGTGCATGTGTGGATATACAGATAAATCTGTGTGTACTTTCCCCCCATGGAATTGGCCCTGTTCATTTGCACACTGAATAAACAACCATCAGTCTGTCACAATAGAAGTTTCCCAGTTTATTTCTTGAGGGATGATATTGTAACCATGTTACAGATCCTTTGATTATACATTGGGTAACACCCAAAATATGGCAAATACTGTATTTCACAATTTGGGTCTACAGTCACTGTGGTAGAGGGGAAGGTATTTGCTGGCCAGCTGTATTTTCTCAGCACCAGAATTTCCCTGAGGTCAGTATAATCCAAGGGTCTGGCCTTCAGCTCACCAGGTTAACCAGATATAGATCAGTGTCAATTGCCAATAGTATAACATAGGCTATTCCCAGCAGGAAGTTAAGTGAGAAATAACATCCATTCCAGGAAATTCTTTGACAAGCAAAGAAGGTCAGGAAAAAAAGAAGATGATTCATCCCAGGAAACACTGATGTTTTGCTATAACAGCCTTCTCCATACTGGAGGACACCAGCCAAAGGACCAGTCACATTCACATTGGGGTAGTTTTGACCCTGGCCCTGGACAACAAATGAAAATGCTTATTTTGGAGTTTATTTTTCTCCTTATACACTAAGCCCATCCTACCCTAATTTTAGACAAAATTAATTTTCCCTTGAGGGAAGAGAACAGACAAAAGCCATCTACCCCTAAAAAAGGGCAGAAGATATGATAAGTTCCAGTATCTTACTTTGACACGAGTTGCATATCTGCTTTCATTAGCAGTGAAACTCTCAAGACAGGAAACTCCTACCCAGGAATCCACACAGTTACAAGGCATAAATTGACTTTCATAGGGGAAGGAAGGGAAGACACACCAAAAAGCTCTACATCCAAGGCCTAAGACTGAGGCTGGACTGGATAACCAAAAATCCCTTCTTTGCATCCATCAAGGACCTTGCACAGCATAGCAAGCCATAGCACCTCTCACTGGGGTAGAGGCAAAATAAGACAGAGGTGGGGAACAGGAAACACTGAGAAAAATCCTTAAGTACCCCACACTGGGTACACGATAACAGCAGGTAACCACAGGAGTACCTTAGATTCTTGGGCTCTATAGGTAACTGACTTAGTTACTTTTCTCATTGCCGAGGCAAAATACCTGGCATACAAAGTTAAAGGAAGAAGGTTCATTTAGCTCACAGTTTATAGAGGTTTCAAGTCATAGCCAGCTGGCTCCAAGATGGTGGCATGGCAGAGCAGCATCATAGAGGAAAAACAGCTTATGGCAAGCAGAAGACAGCAATGCAGCAAAGAAGCAGCAAGTGATATGTGTCAATAACAGCAGCCCGGTTTGTGTTCTTTATAGTTTATCCAAGCTTCATGCCCTTAGGGCAGGTAGCACTCACCCAAATTGTGGCAGTCTTAATCCTAGCATCACACCATGAATCAATCCCAGCATCACATCCTTGATCTCGGCATCACACACTCTGGATCCAGACATCTTTAAAAGGTCTACCTATGACTATGTGAGAGGTTATGGGGACAGCTGGACACAAGCCATGATAGTAACTATGTCAACAACAAAACCCAAACCAAGCTCAGCTACTAAATGGACTGACTGAACTCCTGACATAGTATTTTCACAGAGAAAAACTGTGTCCACTCTTGGAGAAAATACTATTTATATCAGTCTCTATTGTTCTTTAATCATTGTGTGCAGAATTCAGTAAAAAATTTATGAACAACACACACAAAAGCAAGAAAAAAGACAACTCATTTTCAAAAGACAAAGCAATCAACAGAACAAGAGCCATGAGTGACCCAAATGTTGAAATGACCAGGCAGCTAACTTTGAGATAAGTATGAATGCTCTATATTAAGGGATTTACTGGAACAGAGGGGTAAGAGCCCTAAGTGGGGAATATTAGCAGAAAGAAGGTTATAAAACTTTTAATTGCTGTAATTGTTCATAACTATGGAAGTGCAAGGATGAGAGATTACTCAGAGTCCATGTCCATTTTTACCTCTGAGAGGCCCACAGAGTCTGATTTTACCTGAGACCCCTCTGTATCCCAGAGTTTCAGAAAACACAGCCCCAATCTGGAACTTCTATGGCTTTTTATTGATAAAACCAAGAAGCAAGGATAAAGGACAAAATAAGGATATCTGTGCAAGAATTCATGCACAGGACAGGGGAAGGACCGGGTGGTCTGGAGTGACTCATATTTCCCTAATCTAAACAGCAATCAGGGATGGAGAAAACAGTGAGCAACCGTATGTAAGGATAATCTGTATGGGATCCTGTTCAACTATTGGCTTTGTAGCTCTGTGCTAATCTTTACCCATGCATTCCAGGAAGTCTGGGCCATAGTCACAGGGGTCCCTTCAGCTCAGCAATTGTTTCAATCACTCCCCCAGTCAGAGTTTCCCAAAAATTGGGAATGCTAGAATAAAAATTTTTTAAAAAACCTATGTCAAAGAGTTCTTTAACAGACTCGATACAGTAGAAGAATGAATAAGCAAAATTATCTAAACTGAAGTGAAAAGAAAAAAAAAAGATTGGAATAAATATAATGCAGCATGTAAGAGCTGTAGGGAAATATTTTAAACAGTCAAATATGATTATAATTAAAGAATGAGAAGACAACAGAAATTTGGGGACATAATGGCTAAGAGTTTTTTAATTTGATGAGAAAAAAACCTCACAAATTCAAGAAGTTCAGAGGAAATCCCCTAAACAGGAGGGGAAAGAAACTAAACACATTATAAAGAAACTGCTAAAAATCAAAGATAATGTGAAAACAATAATGCCAACCAAAGGAAAAGAAAAAACAACAACAACAACACAGAGCAATCCTTACAGAGGAACAACCGTAAGAACGATACGAGAGCTCTCATGAAAAACAATACAAGCTAGATGACAATGGTACAATATCTTTAAAATATTAGAAGAGAAAAATTGTTATATCTCAATTTCATAGCTGAAATTATTTCTAATTATTGTTCAAACATCTTTCAGACACACAAAATATGAGAGAATTCACTTGACAAACCTAAAATACAAGAGATATGAAAGGAAAACAGATACAAAACTGTCATTGTTTGAAAATAATACTATTATAAAAGTAAATCCAATGAAGTATACATTTATTATCAGAATTAATGTGAACTTTGCACAATACCTGGATGTAAATACATATAGAAAATGAATAATTACCTGCTTCTGAAAGATGAATAGACAGTTTTTCCTAATCTCATTACTAAAATTTAATAATGGTGATATTATACACATAAAAAATGTAAGAATCAGAAAAGTATAGAGAAGAGGACAGACCGGTTAGGGACCTCAGAACCTAAAGACAGCAAGATCTCTGCGTTTTCTTTTCCCCAGACTGGGTGTTAGAGAAGCTGGCAACCCAGAAATGTAAATGGGCACAGACAAAAATGAAAACAAAAGCAAAACACCAAAAAGGCTGTTCTCTCGGCCAAAGGACGGAGAAAGAAATGGCGAGCTTAACAAGGGAGAAAACTTAGAAAGTCACTGTGCTACAACAGCCATACACTGTAGAAAAACTGTACACTGTACAGTTTACACTGTAGAAAAACTTTCATCACACCCCAGCAAAGAGAAACTTAGACTTTCACTCTCACAGACACCTGCATGTGGGGTGCCAGACCGCCCAAGGGGCCTCTCATCCCATCAGATGGTAGTAAAGACCACCTCTCCCTGTGCGCACACGTGTGCGCACACACACACACACACACACACTCACTCAGCATCAGTGAAGACTACGTGGGCAGCTGTGATTTCTGCCTCCACCCGCAGGATCAAGGCAGCCCTACGCTTCCCAGACACCCAGGAACAGGAACCCCCAACCCCATGCAGTGGCACTGAGGAGCCCCTCTTCACCTTTGAGTGTCAGCAGACTGTGAGTGGGGAACCTGGACTTCCACTTTCACCTGACAGAAATGAGGTGGAACTCATTTTTTCTCTGGCAGAGTGACATCATAGAGCAAAACAAAAGTTTTAAAGAAGATTTAGAGTTGCATAACATATGACTCAAAATTTCTAGGTTTCATTAAAAAAAATTGCTCATCACAACAAGAACTTGAAAGACTTCATAGGGAAAGAAAAAAATAATCAAAATATGCCAACACTGGTATGATGAAGCCTTTAAAGCTTTCATGTCTCAACAAAGATACACACTTACACAAATTAGAAGATGTAAAAAGAACCAAATGGAAATTTTGCAACTGACAGATAATAGAATAAAACACTTGGTGAGCACTGGCAATGTGGCACACATTTATAACACTAGCACCTTGGGAGGCTGAAGCAGGAAGACTGCGAGGCTGAGTCCAGTCTGGGTAAGTTAGCAACTTCAAGAGACCCTATCTCAAAACAGACAGACAAACAGAAATAGTAAAAAGGGTTAAGGAGGAAGCTCATCGTGAAGGCCCTGGGTTCAATTCTCAGTAACTGAAAAA
>PVJX010017747.1:0-37779 GCA_004027295.1 Dolichotis patagonum | reverse complement strand
TTGATGGATACCCAAATCCAGTTGAAATTAACATATCAGTCATCTAAATACTATTACTAACATTATCTTATTCAATTTTAAAAACTGATGACCTCTTTTAAATTGGTAAACTTTTAAGGTACAAAGAGTTGCTCTATAATATCATATTTTCTACCTTCAACTGTAGATAATATTTGTGGTTTAAATTGAACAAAAATATAAATAATACTGAGTACTTACAATTTTAGAAGACATGCAAGGAACAGAAGATGTAATCTGTGTGTGTGTGTGTGTGTGTGTGTGTGTGTGTGTGTGTGTGTGTGTAAAAGAGATACACTCTGAAAAGATCTGGTTATCTCATTTAAATACTGTGCAATATAGAACTGCTCCTCCTTGCATGAAGTTTTCTGGCAGTTTGTTCGTAGCGACCTTTGATTTGATGGTTCTAATTAAATAAGATAGCTGGACTGATGTTAGAGTGGTCAGTGTGAAGTAGAGTAGCCATCACATGAGAAATCACTGCTGGAAGTGGAGTTGTGGGTATGTGATGTGTCTTGGTTACTTTTTTCTCATTGCTGGGACAAAATAGCCAACACTCAAAATTAAGGAAGGGAAGGCTTATTTAGCTAACAGTTTGTGGGGTTTCAGTCTGTAATCAGCTGGCTCCAAGGCAGGGTGTTTTGGCACAGGGCAACCATTCAAGGTGGCAGAAGACAGCAAAAAGAGCAACAGCAAAAACAGGGCAGGGGCAAGTCTCTGTCTCCCTCATAGTATATGCAGGCTATCCACCTACACTATCTCTGTGCCCTCTTTTTGCACAGGCTCAGGATGTTTACAAAGTGAGGACCTTGACCCCTGCTGAATCACTTAGTTAAGCTTCTAAACTTTTCATTACAGGATGTGATGATCAAGTCTTTCATTCTCATAAAATACTGCAGCTGTTTCACAGTCTTCACTAGGGTTGGCTGATTCTCCTATTAGAATGGAAAAGATAGTGCAGGATGGGCAAAAAGAAAGAAACAGTAAAGTTAACAATTTCCAAAAGAATATCCCTTAAGTATAAACATTATATGCTGCAAACGTGTACAAAGAAAAAAAAGGAAGTGGGCAGAGGGTGGAAGCAGGGATGGGAAAGAAGATCTAAAAAGGAATTAAGATATATGATATGCCTGTATCAATTTCCCAAAAGGAATGTACATGTTACGTACTATACGTATATGCTAATAAACTAAAGTAATAAAAAAGAATATCCCTTAAATCAGTCACTTTTATACTATAGAATTTTCTTGTTGGCTAATTTGTCCCTATATACTTGAGCCGCATTATATATACTGACCCAGTATCTAAGAAGAATGATAACAATAAAACTAATGTCTATTTGGTAACTCAGTTAAATAATGTCACTACTTAAGTAACACTACTTAACTATGTTTTGTTATTATCATTCCCTTCTTATAGATAAAGAAATACACACAGTCAGTAAATGGTAGATTCAGAATTTATACCATGCTCTCATTCTGACACCAAAATCTATAGGCTTACCCACCACTCTATTGTGTTTCTCAGTTTAAAAGAATGAAGAAAAAAATTAAAGAAAAATAATTTGGGGAAAGAGAGAGATCAAGAAAAAGAAAAATATCACAAGGAAAATACTCAAGATTCAAAGATCCAGAAGATCTTCATTAGCATTTGATTAATGCCACTGAGCCAACAGGGTGCAAAACTCAACCAAGTTACTCCTTGCTTTTTAATGATATATACAAATAGGAAGCTGGGAAGATGGCAGATCAATAAACAGCAAAGTAAAAAGCCTCTCTGAGAGAAACAGCTCAGATGCTGGAATATAGATAGCACCCTGGAGAAGACCAGATGGAACGAGATGGATCCTCTCAACCCAGGAAGAAACTAAAGTGGTAAAAAAAAGAAAGAAAAGAAAAGAAAAGCATGGACAGAAGGCTGTAGCCAGACACGCTCTCATTGGAACTAGTCCCACTGTATGTGAAATGCCACTGGAATCTGAAGACACATGGTCGGTGGCCCCCAGGCCTCATGTATTTGCATTGTACATTTGTGATTGGTTCATTGTCTAGTGCTTGGATTGGTGGTGTCAGTGCTACACCCTCCTAGGGGGTGTAGCCAGGATGTGATGTAATGGCAGGAAGAAGGTGTGTCTCTCTCTTGCCAGTTTCCACCTTGCTGTTTGCAGCCACCATGAACTGCAGCCCCGCCATGCCACCCTGCCTTGGAGCCAACTGAGTATGGACTGAAACGTCCAAAAACTGTAAGAAATAAACCTTTCCTTTCCCAACTTTGGGCATCAGGTATTTGTCTCAGCGATAAGTAAAAAGTAACTAAGACACATGGTCATGGTGAAGTTGGGGGTTGGTAAGCCCGAGGGCCTCGGTAGGAGGACACAGTCACAGAGGGGAGTGGCGGACCAGAGAACTGCACCAGCTCGCAGTGAGTGTGGGGAACTCAGTCCTCCTGCAGGAGTGGGTGATTGGTCAGGTGACATTTTGGAGTCAGGCAGGATAAGCCCAGAACCAGAACTGCAGTGGCTTCATTCAGCCACTCTTAGTGCAGAGCAGATAGGTGAGAATTGCTTGGACTGAGTCCCACCCCTGTGTGCAATGCAATATCCAAGGCGGAGATTTCCATGAAGCTATGCCTAACTGGGCCTGACCACAGGGTATACACTGACATGGTGAAGACTCTCAGTGGTTGACCAGCTCAGAAAGGAGGGGCCAGCCTGTCCCACCCCTGCTTGTACTCCAGTGGTCACCAGCAGATCGGGGAGGGCAGCAATCCCTAGCCAGCATGCTGCAGAGTAATCATAGCCAATACAGTAAGAGCCAGGGACCCTGACTATCCACTTGTCTGGAAGAAACCAGAAACATGACAAGAGGAAGAACAAAAGCCTCCAACCCAAGCAGTACTGGCCCAGGAAAGGTAAACACAGAAGAGATTGGGGATTGCACACCTGCAGTTTCAGAAAAAGCAGCATCTGACATAAAGAAATATCTTCAAGAAATTATAAAAGAACTTAAAACAGAAATATTAATACAAGTAAAGAAAGATATAGGAAAAATAATAAAAGAAATGCTAAGCACCTCTCAAGAAGACACAGATGAAAGAATGGAGGAGCAGAGAAAAAGGAGGGAAACCTTCAATGTTTTGACTAATCTTATTTGAATCTGTTTTGTTTGATCACTGTCTTGACTGATTTTATTTGAATCTGTTATGTTTGACAGTATCAAGTCTGAGAGTATAGGCAACTACTCTGAAGACAATAAGATTCACTATGATACCCATTCTGGTTTGACTATTAACTTCTTTTAAAGTCCCATAATGTCTCCAATGTTTTGTTTTTATTGATTTTGTTCTGTACTGCTACGTTCAATTTTATTGTGCCTGATGATATGGGCAGTTCTATTGAAGATAACAAGAGACATCATGGTAACCATTGTAGATCACCTTGCATTTTGGTTTTAAGTCATGTACTATGTCCATCCTTTTGTTTTGACTGACCCCATTTTATTTTTTCTCATTTGGTTTTATTCTCTTCAAAATGAAAATTTAAAAACAAACAATATATACAAATAGCTGAAGAGCTCTTTGCTTAAGCATTCTGATGATTCCCAAACCATCATAGGGGAAGAAAAAGACTTTTCCTCTACTCTTCTTGGTTTCTGAGAAGGAGCCCTGTGTACCTGTGGTAATGCTCGAGAATGAAGAACTCAAAGAGGCAATAGCCCCTTAACAAAAGAAAGATAAATATTCAGAGAAGAGACAAGACAAAGGATAAGGATTGTTTCATTGATTCCTCTACCACCTTCTCAGGGCTCCTAACATGGGAGTTGTCTCCAGAATTAACATTTGTCCTCCATGGTAGAGACAGAAGAGGTCCACTTGACAAGTTTACATCCCACTTTTATGCAAAAAGGGGAGGGCGGAGTTTTTTCCTATCTGTTTCTTCTCAGCTACTATCAGTTCAAAATAATCTTTATGCTAAAGATTATTGAGTGTGTTGATTTCATCTTATAGAGGAGCCAAATTTGTCCAGATCAAACTCAACACCCCACAGTGGATATTGATTGTATTTAATGTGTATCATTTCCACACTACCCTTCTCAATCTGGGGCAAAATTCCTCAAACCTTGGAAAGGAAAAAACAATTCCACATAAAAATAAAAAAAGGTTGCTATCCATATCACAGTCATTTTAAAACAACCTATAGTAAATCAACCAATGGGAAGATTTTTTTTTAAATTAATTTGAAAGAGAATAAAACAAAAGGGGGCAGTACAGAGCAGATCAGAACAGGACAACATAGCCAACACAGTACTCTACATTAAGACTACTGGACATCAACAGTAGCTAACACCATATCTCTTATTTTTGCTTTTTAAAAATCAAAAATAATTTAAAGTTTGCCAAGATGCCATTGTAAGTTCTAGAATATCAGTATTGAGTCAAATATTTCACTGCTTCTGTTTTGAAGAAAATGTGTCACACTGGGGCTACAGTTTAAAATAATATTTTTCTTTAGGTTTCTGCAAACCACAGGGGTTCTACCAACTGAGGTTGGCACTGTTCTATCATGGGATGAGATGTCTTGCACTTACGGCTTTTCCTGCCACAGCATTTAATTTTACCATGCAGGCATTGAGCAATGCATTGGGTCTGTACTTGTTTGGAGGAAATCTGATGGAGTTTCTGTATTTGTTAAACCACTGAAGGGTTTCCTTGGACTCAATTCCAGAAGAAGTCTTGCATTTCATAGAAATAAGGATGTAAACCAACCTTTATTCTCTTCCCTGGCATCTTTCCCCTGCCCAGTTCCAGCCCCTGTAAAGCTGCATGTTTTGACCTTTCTTTTTTGAACCCAAAGGTGAGACTTACTACAGCCTTCTAGCCCTGATCTGACCCCATTTTAGTGTTGGTCTGCTGACATAAATAAACCACTCCTCACCTGAGTGTTTACTGTTTTGACCCAGTTCCTGTTAATGGTCACCTTGTATCCTCACTAGACAAAATCACGGGGGTCTAGTCAGCCACCAGGCAGGAAAGTTGCCTAGTTGAAAATTCAAGCTTGGGCTATTGACCAGGAGACCAGAATCTGGGGGTGGGGAATTATTTCCAGAATACAGATTATGGAGGTGGAAAATTGATAGCACATTGCTCATTGCAAGCCTTCCATGCCTCAGGGTTAGTCCATTCCATCATGATAGCAAAAAATATATGATTCATATCCTGGCACTGATATGCATCAACATTAGACAACACCTCAGGGCCCACTGAAAAACATCAACACAACATCAAGGTATGTTTTTAATTTGCCTCGGAAAATTGGGCATATTCTTCTTTTCAGTTTACGAATGCCTTTTTTGAAGAGTTGTTGTTACTGTACCTTTTATGTGTCAAAATAGGTCATGTGCCTTGGTCAGTACTCTTGTTGTATCCTTTCCTATACATGCACCAGGGTAAAACATGGCTATTGCTCTGTCCTTTTATTTTCTCTGCCACCTCAGCACATCTATAGGTCTTTCAGTGCTTTCCATCATGTCTTACAGTATATGCACTTCACACTATAAGTATCACATGTTTTTCTTTAACCCAAAAATGTGATGCCCCTAACTTTTGCTACTTCTCATTATGAGAAGTATGTACATATTAGGTCATATGAAATTACTACTTTTGCAAATAAAAATTATCAATATTGGCAATTTCAAATATTTCACCCCGGGCTGGGGATTTAGTTCAGCAGCATAAGTGCCTGCCTTGCAAGCGCGTGGCTGTGAGTTCGATCCCTGGTACCAAAAAAAAAAAAAGAAAGAAAGTAAACTACGTCAAATATTTCATCCTATTATTTGTGTATATGTACAAGTATTATATCTTAGGTTTGTGTGTGCAAGTGTGACTCAGGCAGAAGCATGTTGCACATTTTCTTCCATGAATGTTCACAATATCCTGAAAAGCAGTCCAGTTTCAAGTTACGCATGTAGAAGCCAGAACGAAGAAAATACAGTCACTTGTCTATCTCAGATTTTCCCAAGATTCAAACTGCCTTTTCTTTCCCTGTGCCACCTACTCTAGTCACTCTTCCCACGGTAGAGACTGCTGTATAGGCTGGATCATCTGGGCTTCAAAGTCGCTTTGGGAAGAGAGCAGTTGAACTCTCTCAAGCCTGCAGACATCACTTCCGCCATCCTGCCCAGGATGTGGTCCTGCACACCGGGTAAGTCAGCATGAACCATGTCTGTTTATCCCATTAGTAAGCACTGGCAGAATTAACTTAGAATGTTCCAAGTTTTGTGACAGTCATTTCTACAATAAGCCTTTAATTAATTATTATCACCTTTTAGAGGGGTTATGGTTTGGGAAAAATCTTACAGTTGTTTTAGAGGGATGTTAGTTTTCCCAGAAATTTGGGAGGGAAAAAAAAGTGCTTATAATATAGTTGAGCAAAGGTGTCCAAACACTGTGAAATCTAGTTCTCTTTTCTGCCAAATTATAGACCGTGAGAAGTGGTTTGCTGGCTTTCCAGTTCCTCCTCTGGACATTTTGGGAAGTAAGACCACAGAGGTCTAGATTTACACTGCTGGGATTTTTCTTTCAGTAAAAACTTATGTGAATCCATTTCTTCCTGTTAATTTGTGACTGGTTTGTCTGTAGCTTACATCCTTTGCCAAATAGAAATTATTAAAAAAATAATACTAAGCCTTTACACTCAGTCGTGAGAACACGGCATTAAACCTTTTTCACAGCTCATATTTTTAGTCCCCAAGGGCGACAAGAAAGCTTTGGATGAGCAATCAGCATTTTCCAGATTCTCCAAGTGGCAAATAGGACTTGAAGAAGTCAGCAGCATCATGGAAAAGCAAGCCAAAGTAAGAACACGTGGAACATCTCCCTGGCCTGGTGATTTTGTTTGATAACTAAAGAAGCAGAAGTAGAGAGAGCCATTCTCAGGGAGACCTCTGCGGTAGGATGAGCCCTTCAGGGTTGTGCTTTTCCTGAATGAGGTTTCTGAATGCTTGAGAGTTTGTACCATGTGTTCTTAAGGGTCTGCAAGTTTGTCATGAGAATATTTTACTTTTTGATTTTAATGATCGTCTAAAAGCAATCAACATATTTGTATCCTGGATTACTTGGATACAGGTCTTATATCCAGTAAGTGTGGCACGAGTTCACAGTCAATATTTGTAGTTGTTTGAAACTTATGAAAATTATTTAAAAAATAACAGAGGAAAACTAAGTATGCCAAGTAAAAACTAAACAATGTCATGAGCTTTATATGAAAGAAAGTTCTGGAGTAGAGGAAGAGTGAGAGAACTATGTTACACCCACACATTAATAAGAATAGTTAGACATGTTCATACTGAGAAACATGGAAATTGCACTGATCATCATATTAAGTTAACATAGTCTGATTCAAATTTGTGTTTAGAATCTTTAATTTATGCATTTTGTAAATGTATTTTACTTTGATATTGCATAAGAACTATAGGTTTATGGAATGCACAACTGTAGTGAGTAATTGTATGATGAGTAATTGTACATGTGTAAGTAAGAGTACCAATTTGCTAGGGCACCCGAGACAAAATATCATACACTGCATCGCTTAGAGAACACAGACTTATCAGTTCAGTTCTAGTGGCTGGAAGCCCAAGGTCAAAGCACTGGTAGGACTGTGCAGCCTGTGAGGAGCTGGGGAAGGCTCTGCTCTGGGTTACTCTCCTGTCTCCTGCTAGTTCACAGGCTTGTGGCAGCATAACTCTATCATTCGATGACATTCTTCTCGTGCTTGGGCGGTTGTCCAAATATTCCTTGAAGGACTAAGATTAGGGAAATATTGGATGAACTTATCTAGGACCACATATCTAAATAAGATCACATTCTAAGGTCATGGGAAGTGCGATGTTAGCATATGAGTTTGGGGCAGACATCACTTAATCTGTAAGAGGAATGTACATAACAAAAGTAATCTTGCATTATGAAAGTTCAAGGTTTTTTTAAAGTGATCTACATATTTCTCCACAAAATTATGCTGTTAAAAATAAAATTAGAACTTCTCATTCTTCAACAGGAAAATTTATAAAGACTTTTGACAGGTCAAACTATAAAAAGGTTAGGGGAAAATGTAATTGAATATTAATGAGGTCTCTTGAAAAGATGAATCTCAGCCTTGAAATATAAAGGAAACATCCTTGAAAAAGGACAAATAGGCAGGATGATATTAGAATGTAAATATATATGTAATTTTTTAAAAGGCACATAGAGGAAAAATATGCACATAAACAGAACAGAAAAGGGAATCCTATGTTGATTCTATAAAACAAACACAAAAGATAATGGAAACATAAGACCTCAATAAATAAGCAAAAAAAGAATTGTTTTCTTTTAGGTAAGTAAATGATTTATAGGGGAAAATAGCCAAAGAATTATTACCCGGCGTGTTATTTGCAAAGATGAAGCTGTTGATATATAATGAAACTGGAACCTTAATGGCACTTGCATACACTTGCTACCGCCTTTTGAAAAGTGCTACTGAAAACAGTATAGACACGGCTTCTCAAAGTCAAGGAGTGTACAGAATGTTTTAAGCACTTTTTCTGAGGTGAAAATCACATAAAATAAAATTTACCATTTTAAATCATGCAATTCTGTGGTATCTAATGTGTTTAAAATGTCTTGTGTCTACTACTTCAGTTTCTACGTACAGTATTTTTGTCCTTCCAAAGGAAACCCAGGTCCCAGTAAATGGGCATTTTCCATACTTCATCTCGCCCGGGCCTGGAAACCACTCATCTGTGTCTGTGGACGTATGTATCCTGGCTACCTCATGTGGAGAAAATCATGCCACATGCATTGTCTTGTGTCAGGCTTTTCTTGGACTTTGAATAATGTTTTGGAGGTTCGTCATCTTGTAGCCAGTATCAGTGTTGCTTTCCCTATTACGACCCAATTATATGGTCTTGTACCACAGCTTTTGTTTATTAATCCATTGATATCTAGGTGTTTTCTATATTTAGGCTGTTGTGAAGCTATTACAGACCACTTTTAAAGAAAAAAAAGATCGTACATTTTATTCAGTCATTTTAATTCAGGAATTCTCTCTGAAACAAGTACCACACCACTGAGCTATCCCTCTCCTTTTTTTAAAATTAAATTCAATTAAATTAAAATTTTTTAATTTAATTTTTTTAAATTTTTAAACGATAACTTGAAGACTAAAAATGTATAGTTGTATTTATTGAAGTATTAATACAATAGGGGAAAAATATAACTGTAGTAAAATTCAAGCAGACTCTTGACTTCAATCTTTTGTAATAACCTGATAACGTGTCCCTACAGACTGTTTTTATTAAAATTTTGCCTCCTAACAATAGCCTAAGGCAATGTTTTTCAGCAGAAAAGCAGGTCATCTCACTTCCTAGCTAACATCTCTTCAATTATTTCCTATCTCATTCAGAAGCCCCCAGCCCTAGAGGATCCTGCCCTAACTTCATCCACTCCCATTTTCTCTCCATCCCCACTTCCTTTCTGTCCGGGCACAACAATTTCCCTTCTGTTCGTGGCTGAGAATCTTTGCTATTTTTCTGAAGGTTCTGCTACGTTTGTGACCTCAATTTCACTACCTCCATTTCCTCTTCACTTACTCATAATTGCAGTCTGACTTTTGTTTTGACCATGTGACTGAAACTGCACTCTGGAAGTGACTCATATAAATAACGTTGGAATAGAAAATTCATATGCACAAATATTTGTGAGGTTCTTTAGTGACATCCTTAGAAATGAATTTCTGGGGTGGGGAAGGTAGTTTGAAACGTGTTAGAGCTTTTCTGCTAAACCAGCTCTGGAAAGTTACAAGTATGCTTTCTAACATTGTGGTCTTCCCTCTGCTTCCTCCTCTTCCTCATGAAGGCTAATCATTCTCCAAGGTTCAAAAAGTCTTCTGGCATTAGGTCGTCTTTGTGTGCTCTTTCCCTAGTGACAAAATGCAGTGCAGGGACAAGTGCTGCCCTGGGAACTTCAGGATTAGCCATTCTGAGAGCCCCGGGAGTCTGCATCCTCCTCCACAGTACAATTGTCCCCAGGCAGGACAACGGCTGCAGAGAAGGGGCCTCGGGGCCTTTGAAAGGGCTACATTAAAAGGTCACAAAGTATACTTGTCCCTAAATACATGAGATATCCAATCACCCAGGGAATATGCAAAGTAACACAAGGAAGCCAGGCACTGAGTGAGCAGGTGGGGATCAGGTACTGGTGAGATTAAATATTAGTATTATTAATGTTGCCTCTTATATTCTCAAAACTTGGTAAATTCTGGTGCCTTCAAAGTTGTGTGATATCCGTGCTTCTCCAATCCAGAGAATTTCATATTTGGCTGTCAGCTTAGACACTGGGTCATCTTTGAATCACTCAGACATTGTTCAGAAGAAATCTAATTCATTAATGTTAATTATGGTCAAGAACATATGAACCAGAAACTACACAAACTAATGCTGGCACCCATTATATTCACTGGGAAACCCCATCATTTCTCTATCATTTACACATTTTCTTAATTCCATCCAGGAAATATATGTTGAATATCTACCATCTGCTAGTCTCTGAGCTAGGCACTGCAAGGGACATAAGGAAGATTTGACGTAGTTTGGAAGATAGGTAATCTAGAAAAGATAAGCTGAAAATATCCAATAACATCACATTTTTTCCTCAATCAGCATTTTTTTTAAAGAAAGAGAAATAAGATTTAAAAACTGAAGTAGATAAGATATATGTCAACTCCACTAATAATGGATCCTTGTATGAAAAACAAGCCTTAGTCTAGGCTTTAATGACCCAGCAGAGGAATAGTTTTAGTTTTCAAAGTAAACACACTTGCTCACCAGGCAGGTCATTGCTGTGTAAAGGGGGAAGTTAGAATGTTCGGGAACACTCTTCATTTTAGCAGAGAGACTCCTCACCCCCACCCCCATCCCAGAGGTTACACAACTCTCTGTTCTTTACGTCTGACTGTGATACCTGCAAAATGGGTGCAAATAACACCTTTGAGAGATCTAAAGGTGGAAAGGGTGCTAATTGGAGAGGCCAGTAAGGTATGGATAGAAGGGGCCGCTATTTAACTATGTTAATGAGGTGCTCAGAATATGGACAGGTCTACCAAAATGGAACAGCAGGATGGATGGACTGCTAGACAAAAGGGGAAACGTGACTCAAGGTACTGTACAAGTATCACAGTTACCTCAGGAAACAGCAAGTACCCAGAAGTATGAACAGGGCACTGTACACAGCCAATTGAATTTATAGTGGTTTTGGTTTGGCCTAAAAGGCAAGATACTTTCAACTTTTAAAAGTATCAAGCAATGTGCATTTGTGCTTCATCATGGTTCAGAACAGGGTAAAGTTCAATTAAGATTATGAATGTCAAGCATAGGGGCAGGGATATGTGGTGACCCAGTTTCATTGTGATTAAAATAATATAATTGAGGTTTTGACATAGCCGTACTTGACCATTTTGAAATAGATTTGGTCAGACTACCCTGCTTTACAAATCAGATCATAAGGGGGACATAACATAGGAGATATTGATTTGGCAAAAAAAAAAAAAAAAAAAGCAATTTGGGTGAACTAACAGAAGACATGAAATAACATTTAAATGAGTTTATATATACTCCCTAGAAAATGAAAAAGAAGAAAAGATGTTTGGCTAGTTATGTGACAGATGTCATTTTAGTCATTGATGAATCAGTTGACACAACCCCTTCTAGTGAAGGGAATGACTAACCTAAGAGTTCAACTTCTAATGAAGCTGTGTAAGGGTAACTGACGTATGAGGGTGTGGAGGACTCATAATCCCCGAGTCCTGGGTGTCAGCAAGTGCGTATGACTGGGGCAACGATGGAGCTGAAAGGCAAGGCCCACCATCAGGAAGCAACTGCAGCAGCCCAGGCAAAGGAAGGAGAGGATCCCAGAGCGGCCAGGCAGGAAGGGATCTGAGTGCACAGGGAAAAGCACTCATGATGGAAAAAACAGCTTCGTGCCTGAAATAGGTGAAAGAAACAAGCATAAGATACAAATAATATTGTCTTTCAGATTTTCATGTTTTAAAATTTTTTTCCATATTTTAATTCAACAAATTCTTCTCTTCCACTGGTTTTGATGGCAAGCATGAAAACCAGTTACTCAGACTACAAACAATGGCATACTTTTCTGTTTACTTGACTCCAGTGAATCCATCTAAAAAAATAAAGTAACAGAGATTGACCAGGGTGTCTATTTGTAAACTAGAAAACTATAGGTTACATTCCCAGAGGTTTTTATTTTGCCAGGAATCAGAACCACAGCCACTGTAAAATTGTGAAACTAAGTAGGCAGGAAAGCAAAAGGAAGCACTGCTTCTGAGAAGAAAGGAAGAAAGAAAGAAAGAAAGAAAGAAAGAAAGAAAGAAAGAAAGAAAGAAAGAAAGAAAGGTAGCAGCATGTGGCGTGATTTGAAGATAACAGGCAGTCACTACTATCACTGCCTAGCTCTCAAGCTGCCTCTAAACAACTCTGACGTTCCTCCATTCATTATTTGATTTGTTTCTCAAATATTTATGTCACATCTGCAGTAACCCAGGCATTTTTCTAGCTAATGGGGATATAGTAAGAAACAATAAACAAAGAAAATCTTATTTTAGATGAGATAAAATTTTTAATGAAGTAAGGGACATAACTGAAAAGTAGATAACTGAAAAAATAATCATTATGTTAAATGATTGCAAGGATTGTGGAGAAAACTCATGCAGGGCAATCACTGCTGAGGGAGGCATGTGCAGAGAAGGCCTTGCTGAGAAGCTACCAGTGTAGTAAATACCTGAAGGGATCATGAGAGTGAACAATTACTCTTTTTCCACCTGAGCATTTTGGGCCACCTGAGACTCAGCATGTTCAAAACTATACCTGCCTGAATTCTCAGTGATTAAAATTGGGGAACCCTGTGTTCCTTGGGGAGTGACAGACTCCAGCACAGGTTGGCCCCTCAAGTCATCATGACCTGGTTCTGCAGCTTCAGCCTCCTCCCACACTCATCCTTTAGGAAGACTCACCACCAATTTTGTGTGTGCACTTTGCCGCCAATTTTGTGTGTGTAGTTCAGTGCATATGTGACCTCTTTCTTTATTTTAAAAAGCAAAACAGGAAAAGGATAGAAGCAATATTGGATTTCAAAAAAAATAGTTGCATATTGTTATCTTAGAAGTAATTATTCAGGAGTGGCCATCAGCAGACTGGGGAGGGCAGCAATCCCTAGCTAGCATGCTTCGGAGTAATCATAGCCAACACAGGAAGTGCCAGGCACCACCACTACCCACTTGTCTGGAAGAAACCAGAAACAAGACAAGAGGAAGAACAAAAGAAAGTCTCCAGCCTCTGACCCAAGCAGTACTGGACCAGGAGAGGTAAACACAGAAGAGATCAGGGGTTGCACATCTGCAGTTTCAGAAAAAGCAGCATCTGACATGAATTATCTTCATGACATTATAAAAGAACTTAAAACAGAAATACACATGTAAAGGAAGATATAAGAAAAATAATAAAAGAAATGCTAAGCACCTCTCAAGAAGACACAGATGGAAGAATGGAGGAGTATAGAAAAAGGAGAGAAATCTTTGATGAAGAATATAAAAAAATCTAGAACACATGAAACAGATTCAAAGAGATTACCAGAAAATTAAAAACTCCATTGAAAGCTAACAAATCTGTTTGAAAGACACTAAAAATAGACTATCAAACCTTGAATACAGGTTTGTAATGTGTGATCATGAAAGGAAAAGTCTCTTAAAAATAACAAGGAAGCAGAAGTAACAATACAAAGACTAGAAGATGACAAGAGGATCTATAACTTAAGAATAAAAGATGTGAGTAAAGAAGCAGGGGTAAACACAAATGAAATACAAATGCTATTTACAGAAATAATTAAAGAAAACTTCCCAAGCATAGGAAAAGGAAATGATATTCAGATAGATGAGGCATACAGAACTCCATCCAGCTACAACAAAAATAGATCTATACCCAGACTTATAATAATCAAGATCTCAAAAATTCAACACAAGAACAGAATATTAAAAGCTGTCAGAGAAAAGAAATAGATCATCTATAAAGGAAGAGCCATCACAATCATGACAGACTTTTTGAAACAAACCATCAAATCAAGAAGAGCTTGGAGTGAAGTATTCTAAGCCCTGAAAGAAAATAACCTCCAACCCAGATTGATGTACCCTGCAAAACTATCTTTCAAAATTAATGGAGAAACAAGATTCTTCCATGACTAAGAGGAACTGGGGGAGTTTGTGATCACCAATTCAACCCTACAAAAAATACTGAAGGACATTCTAGACAGAGAGAAAAAAAGGCCATGGTTTCAAGAACAGTGACAGAGAAGGCTCACTGAACAGAGCAGACAGTGGAATGAAGGGGAAAAGTAGACAACCAATGGCAGAAAAATAGCATGGCAGAGATGAGGCAGAAAAGGTTGGCCATAATTGCTAACATGGATGTTCTCGATACACTAATAAAAAGAAACACAGACAGGGTGGATCAGGAGAGAGGGTCCATCAAGATGCTCTGTATAAGAAATATATTTAACCTGGAAGACAGTTTATGGACTGAAAGTCAAAGATGAGAAAATAATGCTTTGTGTGACAGGGAAAAAGTGACCAGAAAAAAGTGGGGGTAGCTCACCCATCAGCTCACCCATCAGCTGAAGATTGGCTGGAGAGACATAACATTTTTATACAATGGAGAACTACTCAGCTATAAGGAAGGAAAACCTTGAGGCTCTTGTAAGTAAATGCAAAAACTTGAGACCAAGCTCAGGGGCAAAAAGGTTCAGAACCACTTAGGTAAATAGTGGGCTGCCTCCCTAATCTAAAAACTAAAGGAGTTAGTGGGATACAAAATGTACAATGTACCCTAGGAAAGTGAAATGGGAGGAATTGTCTAAATAGGAAAGGCAGAAGACACTGTTAATCTTGTATCATGATTTAAAACCCACATTGCTTTCATCGCTCTGCTTAGTTTGGTTATATTCTGTTCCAGTTTGTCTACTTGTACTAGATTTGATGGCATGGACAGCTATTGCAAAGATAGCAGGATATACTATGGTAACCATTTTTAATTTCCTATTAACTTAATCTGAAACCCTATATTGCTTTCACTGCCTTGCTTTGACTGATTTTATTTGAATCTGTTTTGTTCGATCACTGTCTTGTCTTGACTGATTTTATTCAAATCTGTTATTTTTGATAGTATAGGCAACTACTCTGAAGACAATAAGAGTCACTATGATACCCATTCTGGTTTGGCTATAACCCTCTTTTGAAGTCCTATAATGTCTCCAATGTTTCCTTTTTATTGATCTTATTCTGTACTGCTATGTTCAATTTTATTGTGCCTGATGATATGGGCAATTCTATTGAAGATAACAATATTGAAGATATCTTCTATTGAAGATGGTAATCATTGTAGATCTCCTTGTATTGTGGTTTTAAGTCATGTGCTATGTCCATCCTTTTGTTTTGACTGATCCCATTTTGGTTTTTTCTTATTTGGTTTTATTTTTTCAAAATAAAAATTTAAAAAAGAAGTAATTATTCAGGTTACAAGATTTATTTTTTTAACACCAAGTACATTTATTAGAAAAGAAGAAAGTTATGAAATATCCTCATATCTCTCCTTAAGAAATTAAAAATAAAAGAATAAAACCAAAAATGAATAGAAAGAAACAATAAAGATCAGAAAACACAATCCCTTTGAAAATGTCAACATCAATTTCCATAAAGATTAATATTTTAATTCTTACATTTCTCTAAAAATACAAAAGACTCAGAATAGTCTAAACAACTTTGACAAAGCAATAAAATTAGAGCTCTACCCTTCTCCACAAAGTTATGACAAAACAGCATTGATACCAAGGTAGAGAAACCACCAAAGTACCAATTTGAAGTCCCAAAATAAATACCCACATAACAGACAATTGATTTCTGGCAAAGATGCCAAAACAATTAAAGTGGAGAAAGGATTATACCTTCAATAAATGTACTGGAACAACTGGATATCCACATGCAAAAATCCAAACCTTATATAGTACATCAAAAATTTCTTAAGACATCAAAAAATCAAGTCAAAATGGCTCACAGTGGTTTAGTTAAAATAAAGGCAGGTATGGCCTGAGTCATTACTTTGACTAAAGTCATTCACTCTGGGACAAAATACATGTTTTTTCTTTCAGTTTATACATGCATGACAGATACATTTTGCTAATAAGTATGTTCTCAAGGTGCACCCATTTATCCATAAAAATGTCCGGTTTATCATTCTTTATGGCTGAGAAGTATTTCATTATATAGAAATACCACATCTTTTTTATCCATTCCTCAGTCAATGGGCATTTAAGATGTTTCCAAGATCTGGCTATTATAAACTATGCTGCTATAAACATGGGTGCACATACATTGCTGCGGTATGATGTTTTTAATTCTATTGGGAAAATACCCAGAAAGGGAATAGCTGGGTCAAATGAGACCTCCAATCCTACTTTTTTGAGGAATCGCCATACAGATTTCCACAGTGGTTGCACCAGTCTGCATTTCCACCAAAAATGGAGAAGCGTTCCTTCACAGCCCCTCTATCATTTGTTATTGGTTGATTTCTTAATACTGGCCATTCTTTCTGGGGTGAGGGGGATTCTCAGTGTTGTTTTAATTTGCATCTCTTGAATGACCGGTGCTGTTGAACATTTTTCAGTATTTATTTGCTGTTTGTACTTCTACATTTGAGAAGCATGTGTTCATCTTCTGTTTAAATCTGGGAGGACTGATTTTTTTTTAGTTCTTTATACCTTCCCGATAGTCATCCTTTATCTGTGGAACAGCTGGCAAACATTTTCTCCTACATAGTGGGTTGTCTCTTCACTCTGTTGGTTGTCTCTTTTGTTATGCAAAAGCTTTTCAGTAGGATGAGATCCCATTTGTTGATTCTTTGTGATAAGTCCTGTGCAATCTGGGTTTTATTCATAGTTTTTGCCTACACCAATGTCTTCAAGAGTTTTACCGACTCTATCTTTGAGCAGATTTAATGTTTTTGTTTTAATATAATATTAAGATCTTTAATCCTTTCTGACTTTAGCTTAGTACATGGTGAAACATAAGAGTCCAAATTTAATCTTTGGCATGTGGAAAGCCAGTTTTTCCAACACTATTTATTAAAAGACCATCTTTCTTCCAGTGAATGTTTTTTGCATCTTTGTCAAAGATAAAGTAGCAAAAAATTTAAAAAAAATTAATTTTTTTTAAAAAGATAAGGTAGCATAGTGTGTCTGCAGTTATTTCTTCATCTTCTAATCTGTTCCATTGATCTTCAGGTCTGTTTTTTTGCTAGTACCACACAGTTTTTATCACAGTAACTTTATAGTGTAATTTCAAGTCAGGGATTGTGATGCCCCCTGTCTTGCCTTGTTGACCAGGATCACCTTTAGGTTATAAGATTTAGGCATGAAAAAAAAAATGATCAAACAATGAAAGCACAAACTGTTCTTTTGGGTGAACTGAGATTAGTAGTATAATTATCTAATATAGATAGATAGATAGATAGATAGAGATACCTATATACATAAAATCTTTTCCCTTCTTCCTTTTCTCCTTTCCCCTATCCCAGTTGTTCTTTCCTTTTGAGCACTTTCTTTCCCTTTCATTATCACTCAGATATAAAGGATAATCTTGAGGCTTTTATAGGTAAATGGAGGCAACTTGAGACTCTCCTCTTAAATCAAACTCACATTTATAAATATTGTATAGTGCAAAAAAACCTGAAAGAGTAATAATAGACTTGCCAGTTTTACCTCCTCAGCAATTTGCTACTTTGTTCTCTCATCTGAAATCCATCTCAATCCTCAACTGCCTCCATATCTACATGTCCAGTGTAAACCTGTCTGCCAGATCACAGACCCTTACCAGGCCTGAGCTGCCTGAATTACAAAACTGAGCATTCCATTGCCTGGCTTAGACTTCTTCCTACTTTCTGTCATCTATTTACACTGGAAAAGGGGGCCTTTCCAAAATCTGACACTTTTCAAATTCTCTAGTCATGTCTTCCTATTCTTCTAAGCAAAAATTGTTCCTTGCCAATGTACATGTTATTTCATTCTTTCTTGCCTTTGCTTCTGCTGTTTCTTCTGCCTTGAATGTACTTTCCTGTCCTCCTGGGTTTGGATAACTTGCAGATTTCTCAAGCTCAACATGAATATACTTCCTCCAGGAATTCTGATCTGTCAGGTTTACCTGTGCCTCCTGTTCGCACACTCCTCGTGAAGAACCTAACAACATAGCTTTGTTATTATGTGTCAATATGTCTTTCTCCTTCAACAAGACTAAGCAGCTTGAGGGCAGAAGGGAAACCTGAGTCATTTCATATCATCTAGCATATTGTCTGCTAAAGTTTTAAAAAATTCTACTCCAGGGAGAGGCTTTTAGAGGATGGGAAGTGGTTATATTTTAAACCAAAGTCTGATGCTTTTACTTGTAACTATATCTACAAAACAGTAACCTCCAACCTCAGGGTTGTAGGGCGGTTTATTCTTCTTGATACAGGAAAAGGGAGAGAATGCTATCTACCACCTTCCTTCTCAGAGTCGAAGCATAGACCGCTCTGTGGCCTGAGTGTGGGGAAGACTGACTTTTGCTCGCCACAGGAGAATCTGTCTCGTTGATCCCAGAAACAAGATTAGGGTGGGTAATCACTTAAATTTGAAATAAGAAAGAGAGGAAAAAGGAAGCTATAAATTGGCACTTTTGGGAAACTCCTAGTATTCAAATCTTACTAAACTCATAAAATGGTCGGTAGAAGGGTAATGTGAGTATGTGTGGTGAGGTCTAATTTGAGAAAGGAGTCTGGGTTTTGTTCAGTGATGTAAAGCAAGGTTGTGAGCTCAAAGATGGAGAGGACTGAGAAGGAGTCATGAATTTGCAACATTCAGTTACTTGAGCTAATAAAAGTCATATGATTTGGGGCAAAGCATGAACCTTGGAGTCGGAACAAGGTAGATTTCAATCCTGGGCCAATTTTCATTAGTTGTACAACCTTGAACTACATTGTTTAACTGCTCTCAATCTAAACTCTTCTTATATAAATAGGATAAATAATGCTACCTCTGGATTTCTAAAGACATTAATAAGATGCGTAATAAGGTTCAACAGTTTTATTATTATCAGTACTATGTGTTAAGAAGATGTATCTTGTAATGGTGAAGCCAAGAGAAACTAGAAATACACTGACTGGAAGAGATTTGTACAAGAGGGGATTAAGGCTGAATACAAGAAATGGTGGTAATAGACAAAACAGCAGAAAACACTTTGAAGGGTAGAAATTAGTAACTGATTGGATAAATTTGTCCAAGAGAAAGGAGTCAGAGCTTTGCATTACAGTAAATGAAAAATGAATAATGATACTAAGCTTCGAGGAATGCTGCTCTCCATCGTGTTCCCAGAATATTCCAATAAGTGCTCATCTCTGAATTACACCCTCTCCTCCTCTATACCATGTAAGACTCCAGTCACTTGTCATCAGAAGTGTTCTCAGATCAGTGAAGTCCAGACGTCGCTCTTTCTCTAACCAGCTGCTGCATTTCAAGTCACCAGAAGGTTGAGTACTTAATCATACTTCATTCCTGGGATTTCAAATATGACTTGCCAGTTACATTTCTTGTTCTCTGAAGGCAACAATAAAGTCTCACTCTTTTTTCTGACATCATGTGGGCCAGGTGATCTATATCTGTGCCCACATCTGTGCCTAACCCTTGTCCTGAGGGCTTCCTTTGTTCAAGACTTCCATGCAATAAGTAAAAGGAAGAACAGAACTTACCCTTTATGAGAGCCTCAGAAGAAAGAGAGTATGTTTAAGGAAGGTAAAAGAACCAGGAAACTGCCTAAAGAAGAAACAAAATCAATCCAGGGCAAATGCTATTTTGTATTTAACACTAGATTTACTGTCAACATTATCACCATTAACATTTATTACCACATTCTAGATCCATGGATGATCTCAGTTAAGCCTCGCAATGACCCAATGACATGACTACTCTTACTATACCCATTTCATAACTGAAGAAATTGAAACTTGAAGAAGTTAAGCAACTCCCAAATATTAAGTGATGGGAGACATAAACTCTAACATTACTGCATGGCTGGTTATATGGTGCTAATAGCTGAATGAGTGTAGTTGGACTGAGGAAAGGAGATAGCTATGAAAAGGATCCTGGAGGAACACTCAACGAGGCATCAAGAGAATGGAGTTCTGAGCTGAGCAAGGGAAGAGCTTTATAACTTAGTTTTCTTCATTGGAAAAATGAAGGAATCACACTGGACAATCTTGAAAATGTAACCCAGGCCAAATTCTATGCTAGAACCATCATCTCTTTCCTGATATAAGAGGCTGAGTGGCATCACTTTTAAATTAGATACTTTTTTTTCTTAATTAGGTGTATGTATTTTAAGGGGCTATTGGAATTATGAGGGGCAAGTCAGTCAAGGAAGGTCACATGAACTTTTAAATACTGCTTTGAAATAAGGAAAGAAATAGCATGGAGAAGAAACATAAGGAAAAGTTTCAAGTTAGTGTATGGTCGGGAGGATGACTAAAAGGAAGGAGTAGGCGAGTCATAAGCTGTGTGTACTCACAGAGTCTCCCAGCTGCAGTGGGAAATGGGTACAATTGTTAGCATAAAACCAGGGGGTGGACAATCCTAAAGGCAATGTATAGATAACTTAAAATTGGTACATGGAGCAAATTCTCTATCCAACAAGCTTGCTTAGTTTGGGAAGACAAGATGACTCATTAATTTTTCATCCACTAATTTGTTATTTGAGTTTAATAAGAACATTCTGTCTCATAGAGACTTCTGAAAAGGAAAGCAATGAGAAAGCAGTTGTTCCTGCGTGACATTATAAAAACCAGCTGAGCCAAATAAAATGTTTTGAGATGCAAGAGTTATACTTCTCAGTGCTTGCATGTGGAAGCAGGGGAGAGGAGGAGAGATCTAAATATCCTATATTATAAATGTAGGCGGAAACAGTCCAGCTCTGATTCTTACATGGTTGCTTTTTTTAAGATGGCATATTTTCTTAATTTATTTCCAGAATGTAAGATGAGCTAACCTAATTCTCCAAATGTTACCATAAATCCCTTAAACTTTGTTTCACCATTATTAAATCTTAGTATTTAGAAAAAATATTTATCTGAAGAAATATATTTAATAATGCCCTGTGAATTTTTTTTGAAATACAGTGCCACTGCCTCTTAAGAAAAGAGAGGGATATTTTCATACAAAATAATACACTTATTTAGCTTTGACAGTAAGCCACATAGGCTAGTCCTTATCCTCAGACTAAAACATTTTTCATTTTCTATTCTTTTTCTAATATGCATTTTTTGAAACTATAGAAATAATCAAAATTACATTTAACATCTCAATTTTCTGCGGTGTTTATGTGAAAGATTCCCAGGCTGAACCAAAGAAGAGGGAAAGGAAAGAGCTTCATATTGTTTGTGCATTCACTATGTGTCGGACACTATGCTCCATCTCCATGCACTGTGGGAGATTAACTAATGGCCAACTTGTAACACCCAGCTGAACTGAACCAGCATGGTTCTGGGTGTGGGTAATGGACCTGAAGATCACTGCCAACAGCATAAAAAGAGAACTGGAGGGGAAGATGCTATGTAGATCCTCCTGGAGAAACTTGTCACGCTCGTTTTCCTGATATGAACTTAGCTATTATCATTGGAGGAGTTTGGGCCCTCGCTGCTACTGAGGATGGCTGTGGTTCTTTTGGGGGCGCTCTGGTCTTTACCTTGAGTATCACTTCTTGGCTCCAGTGCAGACCCCTCAGCCTCCTAGCAAAGATCCTTCACCCCACAGGCACAGATTTTCTAACTTCCACTACTGGCCTTTGTGCCTCCGCAGTGCGGAGCCTTGATACAGATTTGCATGAGACATTGCCATGGGTTCTAGGCCTCCAGTTGGGCTCATGGAGGCCATTGTCATGGGCTTCAGGTCTTCAGCTGGATTCTTTGGCTCTCTAGCCCACAGACAGATCTCTTGCTCTCTTCTGCAGAACTTGATACTCTCTTCAGATGCTTTGACATCCATACAGAACCTGCTCTCATGATATTATTTTGACCTTTCGTTGTCCCAAACCCTTAGTGAATCTTCAGCCTTAGATAATAAAGTCCTTCTCAATATGCACACTATAACCTTAATCCAACCACTTTTGTCATCACTTCAACCTTACACTCCACATGTTAGCCAATTTTAAGTATTTATGGTCTTCTTAACACACTCTACTTTTCATACCTCCATGTCTTTTCAAATACTCCTCCAGGTCTCTGCAAAGAATGTTCTTTTCCTCCCTGTTCTAAGACCTTATTCAAGTGCCTCCTACTCTGGGGTCTTCTCTGGCTTACGTGGCTTATAGTTTATGATCCTCTCCTTTGTTTCATTTGTTAAATTTGCATGTGCCCTTTCTCATAGTATTGCCATTTTTAAAGTTAGTATGTTTTTCTATGTGGCAAGTTCTTTAATGCTGTATTTTTTATGTAACTTTTAACTCCATCAAAATCTCTCTATGTCCCTCGCTCCCACCCTTACTCAAGCCATCGTCAACTCACCCCCATCATTACTGGAGCAGATTCCTGACCTCATTCTATACTTGCAGGATTTTTTAATACAAACTGATGTTACACTGCACTTCTTAGAAGCCTCCCTGTTTTCCTTAGGGTGAAAGCCTAGAATCTTTATTATGTCCTTTGTGGCCTTCAGGACTTCACTGAACTTATCTTCCACATATGCTCCTTCCTTTTCCTGTTTCTAATCTTGCTAAGGAAACGACTTTTAGTCCCTGGGGTTTATCACTAAATACACAGAGGGTTTAGATTTCCAACTAAAGGAAATAGAGTCATAAAGATATTTGATCAGGTGCATATCAAGATATAATTATACCATAAAGGAGAAGTAGACCAGAGATGTTGACTAATCCCATGAGTCCTGTGTGAAGCACCGGAAAGTTGGTGCAGTAATAGGGTGTGCCTTGTGTGATGACAGTGCCCAAAAAAGGAGACAGGAAAAAGCATAACAACTGTTTCAAAGGAAAAGACTTCAGAATTCTGGCTGGTGCTGAAGACTAAAGGGAATGAACTAGCTGAAGGAGAATGGTCTTCGCTTGGAAAGGACAAGTGGAAAAGATCTGGGTTTGGGAGTTGGAACAGTGAGTTCTGCTTCAGACTGGTTCAGAAAAAGTGAGAAAGTGCTCGGTTCCATCAACATGAGGGACAGCTTACTGCTGGAAATGCCCTGTGAAGCTGCAGCAGCACAGCTCTGGAAGCATCCGCACAGCAAAGAGCAGAGGGAGTGTCGAGCTGCTCTGTTGGGAAGACCACAAAGATAAGGGATCAAAAGATCAAAATGGAGCCCGAGGGTACGTGTGAAGTATTAGTGAAGACGAAAAGAAAAGTTATAAAGGAAACAGAGGAATTATTTTTATTTTTTTATTTTTTAATAGTATTTTTATTAATTTGAAGGTAGTAAAATACAACAGAACAGGATGGAATAAAGCCAACTGAGACAGTGTAGTGAAATTGGTACAGAACTTCACAGCAGGTTACCGGGATAACAGTAATAGGTACCATAGTATATCTCGTTATCTTCACAATAGTTGTTCTTTCAATCAGGTATAGCAAAATCAAAGGAAATACAGGACATTACAGAACTTATCAAAATAATACTGAACAGAGCAGTATCATTAATCAGAGCAAAGCAAAACAGTGATAAAAGTGCCTTCACAGAGATGGTAGAAGGAAATCCCCCTTATTTGCTATATTATATATGGTCAACCTCCCAAGAGATGCTCAGATCTCTGGCTCCCACTTGCTAACTGGGAGGGGGGATGTTTGATTCTCAGCCCGTGTGGTAGACTCACAGCCGCTTACCAGGGTGTTGAGCTGGTTACTCAGTTTCCCAGCACCCTAAGTTCCAACATGGCGCGGATCTCAGGAGACACTGCTGGTTCTCTCCCTTGGGTGGCTGTGGCTTGCCAGGCCACAGCCCCTTACCAGGGCAGCTGGCTGGTTTCCCAGCCAGGAATTATTTTTAAAAATGTAGATTTTGAATCACATGATGTCTTACAATCTCTATTTTAGAACAGAGATTTTGAGAAGGTATAGGTCATACAAATTCATAAAAAAATAAAGAGACCAAATTAAGTCTTTTGGGTTCATATTTTTAAAAAGGTATATTATTCTTGACTTTTGAGAGAGTTTACTTATTATTGTCTGGAAATAAGTATTAGAATGAAGAGATTACCAAGGAATAGGTCGTTATTGACCTGTGATAACAAAGTGGTTGTCTGAGCAGTTTGTTTTATGTATCTTAAACAGCACACACAGAAGCCAGGTCACTGGTCACTTACCAAACTTTCTGAAATACATCCTTATGCTTAACAATTTGCTACCATATTTTGTAAACAGAGGCCAAAATACCCATAAAACCTCTCAAAAGGTTTCTCTTAAGACATCAAAGGTTGGGAAAGTTGTGAAAAGTCCCAACATGAAATGTTTTCCGAAGCTTTCCCCACCTTCCATTTTCGCCTAGTCAGAAGAATATTGGAAGCCAGTTGTTTTTCTAAGTGATGTCTGAATTCTATCATTGCAACATGCACAAGGACAGCTGGAGACTCTCTTCCTGTTTTTGTTTTTCTCTAAGTAAATTACATCATGAGATTGACATAACTCCACCTCCCAGTGGTCTGCAGAAGTTTTTTATAGCACTAGGAAACATCTAGCATCTTATCCAGTCATTCTAAATCTTCATCTAAACTCAGCAATATCTATCTTCTAGCTTTCTTTGGAGGACATGGAGAATTGTATCCAAAACTTAAAAATAAATCATTTGTTCATTCATCATTTAGTGAATTCTATGTGTGTCAAACACTAAGATGACTCCTAAAAAGAAGTAAAGAAATTCGTGGTCTCAAAGGCTTCATGCTTTTGTTTTTGGATATGTGCTCTCCCTGGCCATGGGAAAAGTGTGTAGTTGGAGAATAGGCATAAAGATACACTGAGTCTCACTAATCTTTACGTAAGGAAGTAAGAACTTACGTGTCTCCCACATCAGAAGGGAAACACTGCGTGGCATTATTCTTTCCACAAAATTATTTTGTCCTTACAACCATTAAGTGGAATGTGGAAGCCAAGGAAACTGTACAGATAATACTTCCTTTACTTGAATAATGCAAAACTTTGAACAAACTAACACGTTGTTTTAGTTTTGTTTTGTTTTTCACTTTTGAATAGTTGTTAATGACTATTTTTTCCTACTATTGAGAATTCAACCATGCTATGGTATAAATAAATCAACAATATGATAATTATAGGAAATGAAGGAATTTAAATATATTTAAATGAGGAAATCCATTTCTGTTTTTAAATGAAAGAATCTGACTCAGTCTTTCAGTTATAGCAATGGCTGTTTGTTTTTACCCTCTAAGGTAAAATATCAAAATACATAAATCTGACAAATAAATAAAATATGTGTTTGAAATTTTTTAAGGAGAAAAAATGAAAATAACAATAAAACAGATTCTAAACAGGTTAGTAGAAGAGTTACAATAATTAAAACATTGAGTATTGTCTTTGTAGTAGTTGTGCAGAGTGTAAGGTATAGGCATGATATCTTGTCCAAACAATATTAGTGCAAACCTTTCTTTCCAATAAACCAAGAGAAACTAGTTATATAACTATCTTAACTATCTTGTGCGATCTTCTTTTTCTTTTCCTTCCTCCCTCTTTCCCCCATCACAGTTTGTCTTTTCTTTTGAACAGTTTCTTCCCAATTCACAATAGCTGTTGTACATTTTGGACTCTTCACTTTTTCAGTTTCTCACACTAGTGAGATAATAGTGTTATGCATATGAGTCTGATTTATTTCATTCCTGAATATGGTCTCGAGTTGCATCCATTTACCTATAAAAGTCTTTAGTTTATCCTTCTTTGTGGCTGAGTAGTACTCCATTGTATAAAAAATCTTTTTTATCTATTCCTCAGTCAATGGGCATTTTGGTTGCTTCCAGGATTTAGCTATTTACAAATTGTACTGACATGACTGGTGCACATATATTGGCATGTATGATATTCTTAAATCTCCTGGGAAGATACCAAAAAAGGGATGGCAAGGTTGATGGAAGCTCTAATTCTAGTTTTTAAGGAATCTCCACACTGATTTTCATAGCAGTGTACTCCTTTACAGCTGGCGAAGGGTTCCATTACCCTCACAGCTCTGCCAGCAGTTGTTATTGATTGATTTGTTTTATGATAGTAATTTTTTCTGGGTTAGATGGAATCTCAGTGTTGTTGTAATTTGCATTTCTCAAATGACCAATAATATTGGATGTTTTTTCATGTATTTATTTGCCATTTGTATTTCTTCACCTGAGAACTGTGTATTCATCTCAGATTCCCATTTCTTGTTAGGGTCTTTGAATTTGGGGAGGGTCTGCTATTTTTCAGTTCTTTATATGTTCTAGATATAAGTCCTTTATCTGAGGGAAAACTGGCTGTAATTTTTCCTGCTCTGTGGGTTGTCTTTTCACTCTGTTGGTGATTTCTTTTGTTCTTCAAAAGCTTTTGTAATCAGGTAAGATTCTGGGGCTAGGGATTTAGCTCAGCAGCATAAGCGCCTGCCTTGCAAGTGCACAGTTGTGAGTTTGATCCCTGGTACAAAAAAAAAATAGTC
Source organism: Dolichotis patagonum (assembly GCA_004027295.1). Taxonomy (NCBI): domain Eukaryota; kingdom Metazoa; phylum Chordata; class Mammalia; order Rodentia; family Caviidae; genus Dolichotis; species Dolichotis patagonum. The sequence goes on along the minus strand of PVJX010017747.1, from coordinate 10,974 downwards.
TTAAAAAAATAAGGTGAGATTGCATTTGCTAATTCTTTGTAGTATTTCCCTTGCAGTCTGGGTTTTGTTCATGAAGTCTCTGCCTATACCTATGTCTTCAAGATTTTTCTTCTATTTTCTCTCAGTGAGTTTATTCTTTTTATTTTAATGTTTAGATCTTTGATCCATTTTGACTTTAGTTTAGTGCATGGTGATAGACAAGGGTCCAGTTTTAATCTTCGGCATGTGCAGAGCCAGTTTTTCTAGCACCACTTATTAAAGAGGCTGTCTTTCCTCCAGTGAACATGTTTCCCTCCTTTGTGAAAGATAAGGCGCCTGAGTGTGTTTGGGGTTGTGTCTGCATTTTCTATTCTTTTCCACTGATCCTCAGGCCTGTTTTTTGCCAACGCCAATGGTGATTTTATCACAGTAGTTTGCAGTATAATGTTAAGCCTTGGATTGTGATACCCTCTGACTTGCCTTTGTTGCCCAGCATTGCTTTTGCTATTCTAAGTGCCTTTCAGTTCGTGTTTGAATTTTTTGAGATTCTGTCGTGTCCAAGTAGTGGCAGTGGTACGTGAAGAAAGCTTGGAGCTTGGATGGTAGAGCTCTTACACCTCAGGGCACAGGCCATCTTGGGAGAGGATCTGGCCTCCAGAATGAAGTAGCCAGACTGCATCTGGGTCACAGACAGGTCCTGGCCCATCTACCTTCCCCTTGGGAGAGGGAGCCAGCCAGCGAGATACTTGCAGATTAGGGCACCAGAGGAACTGAAAGCCAGAGAGGGATGCACTGGGCAGAGAGTAAACTGGCATTGACAGACCCTTGAGAAAGCTGAAAACAAGCACCTGGTCCTGCTTAGCTGCATCTGGGGGAGGAGCACTGCTGCTTTGCTGTCCAAGCAGCCCACCAGATCACTGTAACTGGGCCCCAACAGTACATTAGAGGGACAAAATTTAAAGAAGAAAAGAAAGGGGAGAAAAGAACTGGGGTAGGCAGCTGCAAAAAGACGGAGGACCTGCAGGCCCGTTGTTCTCAGTGACTCTTTCCTCTCCACCCAGAACTTGTGAACTGGATTGGCTTCTGGGTTCCTTTACTTAATGTCATTTGTCGTGGTGGTCTACGTACAGCTGCCTTCTATTTGTCCTTGACTTATCTTTAAGGCTTTGTCTTTGGGGTGGGCAGCTAGCTGACAAGGAGGCGGGTTATTCTGATTAGTTTAGAGTTAGTAAGAGGGAGTGTGGATATCTAGTATACTTTCTAGTGACCTTAGAGTGAATAATACAGTGACTCTAGAGTGAATAGACATGTAAATATATGCATGTATCAGTGCATAGATGTGAGTGCATACTGCCTTATAGTCAGTCAGAACCCGCTCCTTGCTTCCCTTCTGTTTTAGTGAAGGTGGGGGCGGTTTTTCATTTGCTCACTTGGCTTTCTCTGTCCTGCCTGCCAGGTCTTTTTCCTGGTCTCTTGGTGCAAGTCCCAAGTCCATTTGGTACCTTTCTTTATATGATTTTTTTCTTTTCTACCCTTGTCTTTGACCTGCTTCCCAGGGAAATTTCTTTGGTAAAGTTTGTTTTTAACTCCTAGTCAAGATTAACTAGAAGACCTAAAGAGGCCCCTGTTTTATTTTCTTAGCTACAGACCTCTGTCCTTACTCAAGGGCCTGAAACCAGACACTGAGTTATGGTTCAGGGAGCTGTGAGTGTGGGCAGCTGTTGCAACCCATAAGACCTTGGCGAGAAAAGCAATTTAAGCAGCAACAAAACAGGCACTCTCCCATCGTTCCCGCAAACAGTAGGGCATTCTGTGCCCACAGGTTATCTTGCCCACTGTCTACCATTTGGTAACCACATGGGTTCTCCCAAATCCTGGCCCAAAGCTGCTAACCACCACAAGCCTAGGTATCACAGCACCACAGCCTGTATGGTGAGTCTTGTGGAGTGTGGAGACCAAGACATGGGCAAAAAGCCAGAGACCAGTGGCTTAGCTAGGGGGTGCAGCATGGCACAGTTATCTGGAGCCTCACAGAAAGAACACAGAAATAGCAGAGATTGAGAAGGCCCTGTTGGAAATCAGTGAAAGCCCAATTAAACTACACCTACCAGCACTGCCCCCCCATCCGTTGAAAGTGTCACTTCTTAAGACTGGGCAAAAGCCTGCAGATAGACAGGCCCGCAGGAGTGAAGCTGAAACTTAGCAGAGCACTGCCTACAGAGGGAAGGAAGCCGGCAGGCTCAAAATTCCATCTGGACCCACAGACCTCTTTACTCATTGTCAGGAAAAAGAGCAGGTCATAGAAGGGTGGCCAGCTCAGTTAGCTGCAGGGGCAGGAAGTAGTCTGATAAGGAGGGGAAAAAAGGCATTTTAAAAAAAGGCTCTGATTTGTACCTTTTTATATTAAGAAGCAAAACAGAAAAAAAAGGATAGAAATAATACAGAATTTTAAAAAACAGTAAGAAATCAACACTAGTTAATATATTGCATATTGTTATCTTAGTTGTTCAGGTTACAATATCTAGGCATAAAAAATGATCAAACAGCCAGTGATTTAGCTCAGTGGCATAAGTGCCTGTTTTGCAAGCACGAGGTCATGAATTCAATCCCCGGTACCAAAAAAAATATCAGACAATGACAGCACAAACTGTTCTTTTTGATGAACTGACAGAGACTAGTAGTATAGTTACCTATCTTGCACACATACACATACATACAATTAGATGTGTATATCTGCCTAAGTATAATCTTTTCCTTTCTTCCATTTCTCAAAAAAAAAAGAAAGGCACTTTATGGTCTGGTGACACTGTGGAGTGTAGAGATGCCAGCGGAGAACTGAAGGGAGTGATATAACCAGAAGGTGCGGTGTGGGGTGCTTCCCTGGAGGTGTATGGAAAAAGTAGTTACAGACAACTACAGAGATTATGGTGGGGGCCGGGGAACAGGTGGGGATCTGGAAAATCCATGCTGGAAGCAGCAGAAAATGGGGTACTGTGCCCTCACTTCTGATTCAATTGAAGGAATGCCATTACGGAGCCAAGGGATGACTGCCTAGCTACCGAATCCGTAGGAGCACAATAGAAACTGAGCAGAAAATTACCAGAGAGAGCGCAGTTCTACTAACAAGGCAAAACTTCACTTGTGAATACATAGGGAACAAAACACTGGTTGAATTTAGACTACCGTACCAATAAGACTTCCATATTTCTGTAAGTTGTGGGGTTTTTCTTAGTTCTTTCGTTTTTCTCCTTTCATTATATATATATATATATATATATATATATATATATATATGGAAGATCTTTGTATATGTGAAAAAGAGAGTAAATATTAATTAGTGCTTTAGTCCAAATAGTATTTTTCATGGGCATGTCAGCATAACCTAAACCAAAAATAGTGTATGGAGGTTTCAAACACAAGCTGTCTTTTAAGATATTAACTGACTCCAACCTTTTCACAGCTTCTCTCAATCTCCAATTACCCTTCCCTCTCTCTGCATCCCTTCTCCTGCCCCCACAAATATCTCCTCAGATCTCCTCTCCACCAGTCTTCCTCTTCATTATAAAAGTAATATCAATAAAGTTTGACCTCTTTTCTTACTTTTATTTGCAGTTTTATCTCTTTTCTCCTCTACTTCTTATGAGTATTTCCTTTTTTTTTTTTTTTTATCTCTTTCCTTCATTCATGCTTTACAATCCCAGCCTACCCATTAGTAGTACTGGATCATTGAAAAAAGGTGAAATTGTTTAAACAAAAAGTTTTTGGTTACAGGATTGATCTCTGTAGATGCTGATATAACAAGTGGTAGTTCTCTCCTTGCGATGTAGTAACTAAAAGTGACCCTACTGAGTAGGTTGAAGAGGTGTATAAACTAGCAAAACATAACCCAAGCCAAGATCACACCGCAGGGAAACATAAACATCTCTGTGCTAGCAACAGATTTTTTTCTACTGTAATTGATCCTCAACCCTCAACACAGGCACATGTAGAAACAGATGAGAAAATAAGGCAAGAGGCCTCCAAAAACTAAACTCCCCCTAGAAAAGTTCCAACACGGCTCAAGTCATTCTGTCTAGTTTTATTTCAAGACCTTCAGTGATATACTGCACAAGTAACTTTGTCAGCACCTAGCCTCTACTACCTCTTCATCTTCACCTGAATTATCTATAATTCAGTTAAAATGCTAGGATTTACCTTGCCTCTTTTTTTGTATGGGCATCCACTGCTGCCTGGATTATACTCCTTCATCTCCATTTATTGCTTCTCTTTATTCTACTTGCATTTATAAATATAATTTTTAAATTTGTGCTGCCAGACCATAATTCCTTTGTTACAGTATTTATCAAATTATCATATTGCTGTTTTTATTTGTTAATATACCTATCTTGTCTAATAATTCTAGAAGGTAAGAATTTCACCATATTTCTTTTTTATCTCCAGCTCCTAGCAAAATGGTTAGCTTGTAGTAAGAGCATGATGAATCTGCCTAAACGAATATCCCTAACAAGAAAGCACAGCTGGTACCACCTGACTGTTATTCTGTCCAGAGCATACCACAATTTTATTATACTGGAACAAAAAAATAGAACTGAAGTTAGAATCTGGTCTTCATTTTTCCATTCTCTAGTTAAGTGACCCTAGGAAACTTTCATGATTTTTCAAATCTTGCTTTTCTCACCATTTCTATGATATTAATAGTAATATTCCTGTCCATTTTGCAGAGTTGCCAAGCAAATCAAACAATTCTTTATATGAATGCACTCTGTGAACTCTTAAGGCTTCACAAAACTAAGTCCTAAGGTTACTAAACCGGCCATGCAGCATTTCTGTTAGTGATGATGTAACGCACGGGACCAAACCAGCAGGCACAGCACCTTTGTACAGCGGGTCCAAGCCAAAGGGCACGGGAAGTCCACAACCCTTAAGACACGTTATTTGTTCTGGCTAATTAAGACCTGACCACAGTGGTAACTGGTAGTAAATACCTCAGGTGGAAAAAAAAAAAGTGTTTCTATTGATTAAAAATTATAGCCTGGAACAGAAGACTAAAAATTAAGTTTTCAGTTGGAAAAGAAATTCAATCATTACTTATGAAGAAAAAAATATGCAGAGATGATCACTGACAGGAAGCCGGGCAAGTGTGAACGACATTGCCCATAAAGTGAAGGGCCATCTACTTCCTTGCTTTCTCATCCCTGCCCCAGGCTCCAACTCCTCAGCAGTACCTGAAGTTGGCTAGAGTAAGCTCTTATTTCCTTGTAGCTTGGCAGTTCTGTGATTCCAAGTGACCTGACATTTAACAGCTCTGCCTGACATTGCCTAAACATTCCTAGGAACTAGTGGAACATCAAGTGGTTTTATGCTCAGTTAAGAAGCGCAAAAATGGATCTTTTCATTGTGGCCGGAAAAATATACCACTTCTGACAGACAGAAGATGGAGGGTGAAGAATAAAGCCAGAGCAGTAACTTTGAATCATCAAACCAAAATAATTTTCATCCTGAGGTAGAAGTTGAAGAGTTTAAGAAAGAGTTCTGTAGTGCTTCCCACTCCCCTCACTCACTGTAATAATTGCATCTCTTAGACCACCCAAAAGGTAAATATAAGTAGTCCAGTAATCTTTGCATAACTCTAAGTAAACATTTATACCACCAAGGGTTTGCCTCAGTCTCTTCAACAGCAGATGACTGAGTTAAGTAAATAAATTACTGAGTTAGTAACTAAATTACTAATAAATGAGATGGAAAGCAAGGGATAGAAATGATCAATCACAGAGACAGTAAAATATATTACAGATAACTTCATCAGGATATTACTATTCACTCATTGGGTGAATGCTTATTTATTATGTCAGACATAATTCTAGGTGTTATGGATAAAAGAGTAGAAAAAAAAAGAAACAACCAAGTGGATATCCTTGCCCTCTGGGAGTTTTCATTATTACTAAACAATACATTACACATATTGCATGGCAGGTGGAGGGGTATGAAAAGAAAAGGAACAGCATTGGTGGGAGCTTAGAGAATCCAGGTGGGGGGTGGAAGTGCAGTGGGAGCTGCAGATGCCGGAAGGAGATGATGAGTCTTCCAGCAGGGAGAACAGCAAACACTTGGAGGTCTGGAGCTCCCAGAGTGCTGGGCAGAACACAAGGAACGGAGGTAGGCCCTTAACAGAGGACACATTGGAGAGAGCTTGGTTGGACTTTGGTTTTTACTCAGGCTGAGATAGGAGGACATTGGAGAATTTTAAGGAAGGGAATAAATAAACTCAGCTTTCAAAAAGAATACTCTGGTACACCATAGAGGACAGACTCTACTAAATAAAACTACTCTGCAGATATCACTTAAAAGGCTATTACAGCAAAACAAGATGAAGGCAGTTTGGCTTGGGATAACTGCAGTGCAGGAAAAGAGAATGATCAGATTCTGTGTATTTTAAAAACTGATCCGGGTTTGTTAATGCACTTATTGCAGATTCAGAGATGAGAAGTCAAGGATAACTTTCAGTTTCTTTGGCTTGAAGAGCTGGAATGATACAGTTGGCATTTACTAAAATGGGAAAGACAGCAGGAAAAAGAAATTTGAAGATGAAGATTAGGAGTTTATTAATCTGAGATGTTAGACATTTCCACCCAGAGATGCAGAGAAGGTAGTCGGAGATCCTGAGTTCAGAAAAGAAGATGTTGGTATTGGAAACACGGACTTAGACTTAGGAGTCATCAGTCTTAGCTAGAATTTAAAAGGATAGAGCTGGAGGCGATCATTAGGGAGGAAAAGGAGATAAGGAAAATTTGAGAATTGAAATAGAAGGCACTCAAATGCTTAGTGATTAGCAAGATAAAGAAGAATTAGCAGAAGAAATCAAGAGGCAGAGATGAATGAGGCAGGAGAAAAATCAGGAGAGTCTATTATCCGTGAAACTAAGTGGAAAAACTAGCTAGTCATGAAAGGACTAATAAAGTTGCAGAGTCAGAGGGAGAGCACACCCCACTGGCCCAGCATCTTACCTCCAATGTAAGCGCTGCCTATAATCAGTTCAACCCACAACACAGCCTTCTGGTTCACTTTAGGAACCTGAGCCCCGGTGAACCGCACATGCCACAAAATGCTACATTTCCAGATTCTTTCTACCAGCCAACAACACTCTTTTCTCCTTATCTCCAAAGAGCCCCCACCCTTCTTTCCCTGCTAGCAGCAGTACCCCAACTCCTCAGCAGATTCTGGGCCAGGAAGTCCTTTTCCACTCCCAGCGTGCCTCCTGCCTGTGTGCCACCTGATGACCAGGTGGGTCAAGAGAACTCCCAGTATATGGGTATAGGCAGTGACATGATTCCTCAGATTATGCCCAGCACACCCAGCAGAGACATGGAGCCTGTTAATTATTGGTGCTCGATTGTCTACTATGAATTAAATAGTCACGTTGGGGAAGCTTGGCGGGCATCATCTACTAGTGGGTTAGTGGGTTCACAGACCCTTAAAATAACAGAAGCAGATTCTGCTTGGGATTGTTGTCAGATGATAATCATAATTTAGCAAAAAGAAACGGTGTCCATCTGTGCTATGCTGGGCTGCGTCGGAGGTCTCAGGGACAGCAGCGTATCTGCACAGAGCAGGAGCTGCAGTTTCCATCAGGGCCTCATCCCACGACTATCCCCAGCAGTGGCAGCCCCCAAATTTTTAGCGCTCAGTAGTTTGCTCAGCTTCTAGCTCAGTCTGTCCACCCTAGGTTTGAGGCAGTTTATGAGCTCACCAACATGCTCTCCATCTGGAAGACTTCTGTCACGGACGGGGGAGGAGAGTATCACTAGCAGGATGTTACCCGCGCCCTGTGTTGGATTGAGATTTATCGTCACGGGCCTCTTCAATGACTGGACCAAGTCCTGACCCAGATGGGCTCTCCGAACCGTATCTCCTGTTTGATAGTGCAGAAGTGTGCTTTTCAATTATGTTAGTGGACTTACTTTAATTTTAGAGAAACTTACAGTGTAGATACCGTGAGCTGACATGGAAAAACAGACATTACAGCCTATTCTTTTCTGTATAATTGTGACGAACACAGTTGTAGTTTGTGTTTGTATTCACGTTCATGTGATTAGTTCTCAAAAGTATTGTGAAACATGAAGAGTATTATGCCCTCCTTGAGAAGTTTGGCATTGATCTTAGACTGGAATGTGTTTTTGTTTATTATTGCCATAGTTCTTTTTAAAAATTTTTAAAGTAATACATCACATGATGAAAAATTGAAGTGTTAAGAGGGCATAAACAGTGAAAAGTAAGTCCTCCTTTCTCAATCTCCCAGAAGTTGTACTTTTTAACAAATTCTTCATCCCTCCAACTTTAGAAAGTATAATACATTGTTTTTCAAAAACATAGGGGCTTAAACTATTAAAAACGCTTTTTCTGAAGGAACACTATGTACTGCTCTAACAAGTGGTGTTCAGTAAAAGCAAAGTGGCTGTTTTCTAGATGGCATCATAAAAATTGCATCTAATGAGCTAAATGTCAGTGCACTGTAATTTCATCTATGTATCTTTTATAAACCATTTCCTTTTTAAAAAATTATACAAGTAATTGATCTTTATTACATGTCATGTACTCAAAATCTGTCCTAAATGCAGTACTACTTTATTGCTAGTGACAGCTCATGCACGGTCTTGTTCAGATATTTGCAGATTTTGGCCAGTGTTGCAAGAACTCTAATTTTGACATACATTAACCTTTTACTTTCCACTTTAATGCGCAACAGTTTTTAGTATAGCCTTTGGTAAAACATCCCTAAGTAACTTGGAATTACATGCTTACCCTTATTTCTTGGTACCCCTTAGTATTTACAAATGCTGCAACTTTAGATTACAGCTTTAGAAAACTGCATTTTTTATTTTCAAGCTAAATTATAACGATCATTCTGTAGCTCCAGCTGAGGAGCCTTTTAAAGTCCCTACAGTTTTACTGGTGTTAATAATGTTGCTAAGTCAGGTACTTAGTGATGTTACTCTTACTGGCATCGTCTCCCCATGCGATGACCTATGTGCTCGTACAGAGCCATAGGAGGTGTGACACGAGGCTACTGATCCGGTAGTAAGTAAGTCAACAGTAGGTGTTAGCGTGGTTCCTTTTAAAATGGGTTGGGTCAGAAAGAATGCAGACTGCTGTTTTCACCACCAGTGCTCCTTTTCAAGCACCCACATGGATGCTAGTCTCACAGAACGCACTCCTCTAAGAGGAAAGACATAAACAGGCTGAAACATCCACTGACCAGTCATGCCTCTGGCATGAGAATGAAGAAATTATTTTGAGAAGATAAATGACCTAATTTACCTTTCAAAATATGTTTTATTTTCTGGTGTCTTCTGAAAGCATATCAAAGCCATGTCATTTTTCTGCTAAAAAATACTTTGGTTTGACTTTTGACTTTTTCCTTTCTGCTTTTATGAGAGAGAGAAAAAGAGCATATTTTTCAAGGAAAGGATTTTGTAATTTCTTTTGTTTTCTGTGCCATTATTTATGATTTTTCAAAGTGCAGCTTTTGGATGGTTTTAGTTCCTTCAGATGAAATGCCATTTGTGTTTCAGCCCACTATCCTTTGCTGGGAAAAATGAATTCTTTCAGTCACCTAAACTCTAAACATATATGCTACATAACAGATGTTCTCACACTTCCTAGGCTGGATTAGCCATCCAAGAGAGAATTACTTGCTTAGTGATAGGACTTAAGTATTTTCATTGTTCTTTTAATTGGCAGATTTACAGCGATCTTTGGAACAAATTTATAGAAAAAGGATCTCTCAAGTTGAATGATATACATGTAACTGGTTTTAGTGGATTCTAATAAGCTAGTAGAAACTATTGTTTAATTGATGTTTTCAACTATAAACTAAAAATTGCTAGTTACAGTCATCATGTAACAACCTTTAGGATTAAGGATTTTATTTGTCTTGTGTTTGCCCAGTTATTTTATATCTCAAAAGGATGTCTTATGCTCAAATATTATGAAAAATACAAAATGGCATATGCTTTATCTGTACTGTATATGTGTTTTATTCTAAGTTTTTTTCTCATGAATAACAGTACTGACAATACAAACTGTAAAAGAGTTTCATGAGAACCAGGGATGGTGATACGCACCTAAAATCTCGGAACTCTTGGAGGCTGAGGCAAAAAGCTCACAGGTTCTAGCCTAGCCAGGGTAACTTAATGACTTCAAGTCCCAAAGAATGCACATGTATCTATGAATAGGAAAAGAAAATTGCTAGTAATATTAAAAACAAAAAGAGAACTAAAAATCTGGTCGACAAAACAGAAGCATTTTTAAACAGAAGCCATTTCAGAATACCTGTTTTTTGGACAGGGTCTTGCTGCATAGTTCAGGTTGGCCTTGGACTCAGTACGTACACAAATGTAAGGAAGATATCCATCAAAAATATCGAATATATGCATCAGAGGGTAAGTAATCTTTTATAGCTCATTGTTGCTATTTAAGAAAACTGTGGTTATAGACCTGACTGGTTTGCTGAGGTGAAATTCAGAATAAGGTTACTAGCCATGTCCAACAAGCCACATCTAAAGCAATGTTAGAGCATGTGCTGTTTTGTATTTTTCATATTTGAGCATCAGACATCCTTTTGAGTTATAAAATAATCAATAAATCTTCAAACTTGAAATCTATTGTCAAAATCAGACTTGGGATTCACCTTCCAAAACTGTATATTATCTGAGGGGTACCTGTGTAAAACAGGAAAGTTTGTATAAAAATAAAGTGCTACCCACAGCAGACAAACTCTTCTGCTTTAGAGAACATTTAGTATACTAAGTTGGATCCGTTTCATTTTTTCTTTCATTTTCCCTTTCATTCTTTCTTTCCTTTCTTTCTTTCTTCCTTACATAGTCCTCGGAATTGAACCCAGACTGGGTTTGAATTTGGAATCCGAGTGATCAGTTTGTTTTTCCTTTTTTCTTTGTTTCTTTTGGTGGCCCTAGGTATTAACCCCAGGGTTTTGTG